>JAUELC010330393.1:0-14154 GCA_031471745.1 Cryptochiton stelleri
AAAGAGCAGCCGAATAACATATCAGTCAACTGTAATCATGGACCAAATTTGACCTATATACACTAATATAACAAGAAGGAAGAACATTTTCCATTTTCAAAACTACTTTCGACCTGACAATACGGAAATGGTAATGGTGGTCTGTTTCCAGATCAGGGTGACCTTCATCACAATTGTTCTTGAAACATCACACGATCCTCCAGATTTAAAACACTTAAACTTTTTTATTAATGACTATGCTGTTGACCTTGGCTGAAGAAGAGGCCGAAATAAAAGGAGGCTGAACCGGGTGTACTTTGTTACAAAGTAAGTATTAATGTATTGTAACTCATACCTAATTGTCAGTCCCCGGAATGAACTATCCACGTTACAGGATCAGAGTTTCAGTAGTAAAAACAGCCGTCAACCATTTCTGGTAAATGGCCATATTTGATGGAAATACAAACCAAGATGTCAGCAATGGTGAAGTTCATTAAAGATAAACTCGCATTGTTATCTCAACAAGGCATCGTGAATATACAAGAAAGCAAATGAACGTAAATAGTTGAATTGTACAATACACCTTGTCCGGTCTTTAAAGATTTGATGTCTTATACTGTTATAATTCATTTCTTCGGCAAAAAACTAAATTTACCTTTTTTAACAATAAATTGTTTATTTCGGCTTTTTGATTTCAGACGGAGACAGTTAATTTGACTCTATGTTACGTAGGTACTTTGTGCATATATCTTCTGTTGTCTTTGTCAGGAATATGACTACTTCCTTCTAGACAGAAGTTGGTCTTATAGATTAGTCAAACTTAGAAGACCCTTAAAGGACGAGAAAGCTTATGATTGACCCATATCTATATCGAGAGAAAGTGGGCAACAAGTTTAAATAGTAACAAAAGTTGTTTTCGTAAGTGCAGCATAACATCAAAACACAGAATAAAAAGTGTAAAATCAACAATGATGAAGTCCGCCATATGTAACTGAGCAGAAGCCGCAAAACGTGTCAGCAAACTCTCTAGCGTGAAGATAGATACCCTCTTCTTCTCCTCTGTCTTTGCAGCCAAATATTGCGGTATTGTGGCGCCTACAGCTGCTAAAAACTCTTCCTGTATCAGTCCTCAAGATGTACAGATGTTCCAGAACCAACTTAATTGATCGAAATTCGACAACAAATCTATTAAAGCTAATCGATACGTATGACACCAATGATGTAAATATGTGGTTCGGGGTTACGCGACGTCAGACCGGGGGTAGAATCGATTCCTCACCTGCAAAAATGCTGGATTTCGATTGGACAAAATTCAGCTGGGAGTCGATATGGTTGTCTCCACAGCTCTGCTTGGTATAGTAGCGTATTGTAACTTTGAATGCCGACTACTCCACTCTATGTGACAGTTGAAAGCTAAAGTAAATGTTTTCTTACTAAAATGAAAATAGACTTTTTACTCATAGTCAACTTTTTCAAAAGTTGTCTATTCTTTTTACACTGAAACGCTCGATGTATGACTCGCCTTGGAGACAGATTTCATGCTAGGGAACAAAGTAAATGTTAGCCGCGCAATATACATCCCCCATTAACGTTTATCATAGGGGGGAAACCGTATCCTCTATCCGTACGACAGCCACCAAAATATATAGCAATTAAGGGATGTATTAATAGATATCAACCCGTTCAATTGTTATCATCAAATACAAAAACAAATCTTTCAAAAAAACTATACTTTTTTTTTCTTCAATTTATCTAAACCAAAAGTCGCACAGACACACGATCATTCCCATAGAAAATCACATCAATGCTTTCTTCTTCTTTTATAAAATGTTTTTTTCTTCTACACAAAGAAGTCCTCTAATAAATCGTGTTCTACTTAATAAGATCTCGGCTTAATACTCTGATGAAATAGAGACACGAACAAATACTCGGTAATTGAATATTATGTTTATAGCCGTACTGCTGTAATATGAGCACGTTCCCAACAAAGGAGGAATTTTTATATGGAAAACAGAACAAGAAGAGTTTCTGATAGCTTTTTACGGTTTATAAAGAATGTTTACGTAAATAAAAGTAGCAATCGATTTGCATTGTGTTGGCTTTAACTCAAAGTATGTACATTAATTGAAACTTAACTACAATTGTTGACATGTGCTATACAGTATGTATGTCTAACACACACATCGACATGGGGGTAATAAGAACAGCACCTCAGTAAGCTGATTATATATTAAATCCAGCTTTGAGATACCCAGACACACTGTATGAAACCACACTCTGTAATTTGTAAAGATGATTGATAAGGCTTCCAATTAACGATTATCGCAACGACGTTCTATTCCACTATGTCACCGGGGCCATCATTGAAAGAAATAGTCGTTTAATCGGATGTGGGTACGGCATTATTTTATTAGTCCAATATCCATAGACCCGTAATAACTATAACTGGTAGGATACATTATAACGTAGTTTCCGTCAAACTGTCATAGACTCCGATCAGTTCATTGCCCTGCTATCGATCCGCCCTATTCCTCACTGTTATCAATTGTAAGAAATGATGTTAAGTGAGAAATAAATGATTACCGGAAGATTACACATCTATATTAACGAACTATACAGATATTTATGGTGACTGGTTAGTATATTGTGTATTGTGCATAGTTAATTCCCAAAAATAGACCTAACTATTGCCCATATTGCATCCTGGTGGCTTTCAATTGATTTTACAAAATTTTGTCATTTACAAAACACCTTTTTCTGATTGATTATATAAGGAGTTTTCTCCGTCCGAAGACGAAATAACAACCCTTATCAGAGATTCGTATTTGATACAAACAAAAATCCCTAAAACAACCCAACAGACACAGACGAAACAGACACATCACGTTGTCTTTACTATTGTATTGTACAATACTGTTATGAAGGTTAATCAATTTTTAAACTAAGCATTGTATACTAATCCTTTTGTTAAATTTCTGTCTAATTTCTCGATGGACTTCCCAACTAAGTCATTAAATATCGATTACTGGTAAAGTTAATAATGACGGGATAATCGTCTTCCATATTAACGAGGATACCAACAATGTACGTCTGTTCTCAATAGACAATTTATTTCCTCCCGACATACAAACTTACACAAATATATACGTAGTCTTAACGAAAAATAACGGTTGTTAATTATATAAAAACAAAATCTCTCCAGCAAATCTATTTTCTTGCTGTCACTTGTTCTATACAAAAACCATGAATCCCATACATACACGTTTATGTTCTAAAAAAAATCTACCAAAGCCTTGCTTCTGTATTATCAAAGGATTTCTTCTTCGACACAAAGAAGTACTCTATTGAATCACGTTTGACTTAATAAGATCTCGGCTTAATGGTTTGATGATATTGAAAACACATAGAGACACGAATAAATACTCATTAATTGAATTTTATACTTAGATCCATGTTTGTGTAACACGAGCACGTCCCCAACAAGGGAAATAATTCGTAAAAAGATGAGAGTCACGATGACAAACTACACGTTTCCTCAAGGTCTGTAGAAATTTATCCTAGGAGGCGAGCTGTGTGATAAGGCACAACTGTCGCACGATTGAACACGTTCACTGTGTCTGTGATAACATGGCGTTATTAGATTTTAATAAATCAGAAAGAGAAGACATGGAAGTTAGTTCTGAAGATGTCACAGAGGTTCCTTTTACTCTAATATGTGATAGTGGCAAGTATCATTTGACGGACTCCTTTCACTGTAAGAATCCCCACGTGGTGAGGTTAAATGTAAATAACTCAAATGAGAGAAGAGATAAAGTTTAGGCCATAGATACCAATATGTGATGAATCACAGCAGACAGTTTTCCCTAGAGGTGTTGTATCCGGGAGGATGGAGACGAGAGTTCAGACACAGCTTTCTGAGCTGTATGTGTTATCTGATAGAGAATAATTGAAGGTCATTCCACTTGAATAAGCATCAGAGAGTCTCAGTAGACCACCTTCCTGTCCGTTACATCATAAAATTACATCAACACGATCCCAGTCCCTGATCATACAATACCTCCAGGAGAGTTTTTGATATTCCTAAGTAATTTCAACAACTCTTATCGCATATAATGCAGAGTTTAAACAGTGTTTTTAATTTGTTTGCGTTTAATTCTGCCAAAAGCAAGTATTTGGCCACTGGAACAGATCTCGCATTTTATAAAACCTTGATCAACTTTAAAACCGATGACGCCAGGGAACCATTAAAACTTCACATGTAACTATTTTATGTCCAGATTCAGAAAGAGCAGCCGAATAACATGTCAGTCAACTGTACTCATGTACCAAATTTGAACTATATACACCAATATAACACATTGAACATAAACCCTAGCTCAAATGCTCCATGCCAATACGACCCCAGTCGATTTGGAAGTGGGGAAAAAAGCACTTTTAATTTTAAGAACTACTTTCGACCTGACTGTCAGAAGTGGTAATGGTGGTCTGTTTCCAGATCAGGGTGACCTTCATCACAATTGTTCTTGAAATATCACACAATCCTCCAGATTTAAAACACTTAAAGTTTGTATTAATGACTATGTTATAGACCTTGGCTGAAGAAGAGACCGAATTGATAAGAGGCTGGGCCGGGTGAACTTTGTTACAATGTAAGTAATAATTTATTGTAAGTCATTACACAATTGTCAGTACCTTGAATGAACTAACCGCGCTACAGAATCAGAGTTTCATGAGTAAAAACAGCCATCAACTATTTCTGGTACATGGCCATATTTGATAAAAAATACAACCAAGACGTCTGCCGTGGTAAAGTTCACTCCAGATTAACTCGCATTGTTATCTCAACATGGCATCGTGAATATACAAGAAAGCAAACGTACATGTACGTAAATAGTTGAATTGTACAATACGCCTTCTCCCCTCTTTAAAGATTTGATGCCTAATACTGTTATAATTCATTTCTCGTGCAAACAACTGAATTTACCTTTATAAACAATAAATTATTCATTTCGGCTTTTTGATTTCAGGTAGAGACAGTTGTTTTTATTATATGTTACGTAGGTATATACTTTGTACATATATCTACTATTGTCTTTATCTGGAATATGACTACTTCATTCCGGACAGATGTTGGTCTTATAAATTAGCCGAGCATAGAAGACCCTTAACTGTGAAACGCACGATCAACCTTGGAGATAAAGTTTATGCTGGGAACCAAAGTAAACGTTAACCGCGCAATATACGCCCGAAATTAACGAAACATAAGTTCCAAAATATAAAGCAGTCAACGGATGTTTTACTATATATATTTATTTATTATTTATTTATTTATTTAACTTCACCCACACAGGCCCAAATGGACCACCTATGAGCAGATAACAAAAATATGTAAAAATTTATAATATTTAAATACAAATGAAAACTTTTTTGAATACATATAATATGATTTAAAATTCTTTAAATAATTTGGAAATATGCTAAAAGATAAATTACATATTAAGAACCCTCTTTATTTCATTACAACAGAGCTTTGCGCTTTTTTTCTTTCAAGGATGAATATGAATTTAATATATCTATTGGTTCATCTTATCTTAAAATTTCATTGTAAAACAGTTGCACAGAAGGTTAAAAAAAACTATATTTTATGATATTAATTCTTGAAACAGTTGGTTTAAAAATAAGGGAGTCTCTAAGACATCTCAGAGAAGCATGTAAAGATATTTGACCCGTGAGGTGGAAACATTGAATGAGGTAAGATTTTATGTAAAGTTAAATGTGATCAATATTTTCGCCTTGATCTCTAATAAAGGTACTTGTATATTAAAAGGAGAGAGCAAATCTGGATAAGTGATATTATCTGGATATATTCCAGATTGGTACATAAATACCTAGTAAATTGTTTTTGAACTTTTTCCATTTTTTCGATGTACTTTTTTTGCCATGGTGACCACACACTTCAACAATATTCCAGATTTGTTCTCACAATAGAAAAAAAACAGACTTTTTATAGATTGCTGTGATTTGAAACTTTTGCAAGACCGTTTAAAAAATCCAAGTAATTTTAAAGCTTTTGAAACCATTTTAGATATGTGGTACTCTAATGAATAAACCTGTCCATTAACCACACACCCAAGTCCTTAACAAGACATTCACGAGGAATAGCATTTCCAACAATACAATAATGGGCTAAAATGTTGTTGCGTTTGTTTGTGAACGTAACGATTTGACTTTTTTCAGCATATAACATGAACCGCCAGTCTTTACACCATCGTGGAATCGCAGTAAGTCATTTTGTAAAAGCTGCGAATCGTTAGTGGATTGTATTGACCTAAATAGTTTTACATCATCCGCAAATATTAAGCAGATTGAGCTGTGAAGTAAAGCTGACAGGTCGTACACATACAATATAAAGAAGAGCGGACCAAGGATCGAACCTTGAGGGACACCCGATGTCACGTTAAACCAAGATGACCTTTGTCCATTTACAACAACACATTGATTTCCCTCTGATAAGTATGACTGACACAAATTTAAAAGATTCCCAGAAATACCAAACGATTCTAATTTTGATAAGAGCAGATTATGGGGAACTTTGTCAAACGCTTTTGAGAGTGTAAATCAGTGTAAATAACAGACTTAAAAGACTTAACATGAAAAGCCTTAGTTATATGATCAATACAACATAATAAGTTGGATTCTGTCGAACGTCTCGGAATAAAACCGTGTTGTTCCGGACAGATCGCAACGGATACGTGATTGAAAATCGTTTTATGTACAATTTTTTCGAAAATCTTTGAGATAACAGATAACAAGGACACGGGTCTGTTATTAGTCATTTTGTGTTTGTTACCTTTGTCTTTAAAAACGGGTAAAAAAAAGCTTTTTGAAACTCACTAGGAAATACACCACTTCTTAAAGATCTATATAATAAGCGTGTCAGGGGTACATAAAGTTGCTTTGAACAATTTCGTAATACAATACCGGGTAAACTATCTGGACCGGAAGACTTATTTATATCGATATCATCCAAAGTGTTTTGAACATCAGTGTATGAGAGGTTACATAACTGGTCACATTCAGTATGTAGTGATGTATGTAGTAGATCATTATTTTCAACAAACACATTTTTAAAGAATGAATTCATTTGATAAGCTACATCTAATGAATTTGATATAATAGCGTCATTATCATCATGAAAATACGTAGGAAGTTTTGTCGATCGTCTTTCATTCTTAATGAAACTCCAAACTTGCTTTTTAGTGTTACTTTGAACAGAATATTCAACGTTGTTGACATACTCAATACATTTTGCTTTCTGTATTAGGTTGAGATCTGTCCTGTTGTAATTAATCACGTTCCCAACAAGAGGACGAATTTCATCTGAAAAACAGGACAAAAATAGTTAATGATGGCTTAAATAGTGTTGTGTAGAATGTATAGGTAAACAAAACTTACAATCTATTTATATATGTAGTGGCTTTAACCAAAAGTATTTAAAATAATTGAAAGTATTATAATCTTAACTAAAATTGTTGACGTGTGCTTATACAGTGTGTATGTCTAACGCACATAAGGATATGGGAGTAATAAGAACACCACCTCGGTAGGCTGATTATACATAAAATCCAGCTTTGAGATACCCAGACACACTGTATGAAACCACACTCTGTAATCTGTGAAGATGATTGATAAGGCCTCCAATTAACGATTATCCTAACGACGTTATAGTCCACTATATCAACGCGGCCATAATTGGGAGAAAAAATGCGTTTGATCCCATGTGGATACGTCATTATTGTATTAGTCCAATATCCATAGACCCGTAATAACTGTAACTGGTAGAATACATTATAACAGAGTTTCCGTCAAACTGTCATAGACTCGGATCAGTTCATTGTTCTGCTATCGATCCACTTCTACTCCTCACTGTTATCAATTGTAAGCACAGACATTAAGTGAGAAATAAATGATTGATTACCAGAAGATTAAACATCTTTATTAACGAACTATACTGATATTTCTGGTGACTAGTTAGTATATTGTGTATTGTACTTAATTCCCACAAATAGACCTACCCATTGTCCATATTGCATCCTGGTGGCTTTCACTTGATTTTTCATTTACAGGTCGCTTTTACCCAATCAAATAACCGGGAACACCTTTTTCTGATTGATTACATACGAAGTTTTCTCCGTCCGAAGGCGACATAAAATCCATAATCAGATAGATTGGTATTTGGTACTAACAAAAAAGCCCTAATACAACCCCACATACATAGACGTAACAGACACATCACATTTTCTTTACCATTCTTCTTATTTGTTATTCGCTTTTGTGTTGTAAAACACTGTTATCAATGTTAATAAATTTTTACACTAAGCATTATATACTAATCCATTGTTTAAGTTTGTTTCTATTTTCTCGATCGACTTCCCAACTAAGACATTTAACATCGATTACTGGTAAAATTAATAACGACAATTAATTACATACACGCATACAAACTTACACAAATATATACGAAGTCCTACTTTAAAATAACTGTTTTCAATTATAAAAACAAAATCTCTCCAGCGAATCTATTTCTTGCTGTCAATTGATCTTTACCAAAGCCAGTCATCTCATACATACACGTTAATGTTCTAAGAAAATTCTACCAATGCTTTTGTAGTATCAAATGATTTTTTCTTCGACACAAAGAAGTCCTCTATTGAATCACGTTAAATAGGCTTAATAGTCTGATGAGATTGAAGACGCATAGAGACAGGAATAAATAGTCAGTAATTGAATTGTATACTTAGATCCGGGTTTATGTTACACGAGCACGTCCCCAACAAGGGAAATAAATCGTATGAACTAAGAACAAAATATTCGATTTATGTGAAATATGAACTTAAATAAAACAATTTATTAATATCAATGTTGGCTTCAACTAAGAATATTTAACATTGATTGAAAATGTGAATTGTTACCGTTACTAAAAAATTTTAAAATTGATCTGTGGACCTTTGATTCCAAAAGACATGCCTATCATTACAACTATTGACTTCATTTTAAAGTTCGGCAATTGATTTTTACGCATTTTAAATTCAGTACAAATTTTAAACTTGCCATTGCGTATACTAAATTTTGTTTTTCTAAGTTAGTGTTTCTCAATAGATTTCCAACATACTTACCAACTAAAAGCATTAAATGTGAATTACCTGTCAAATTAATAATTGTAAAGTTTTCCTAATACCAGCAAGTCCTTTTGTTCGCACTTACGTCTGGATATGCAAAGTTAATATCGGCCTACTAGTCTATAGCAATAATCAAGAGGGATGTCACCAAATAGTGAAGTAAGACTTCATAATCCTTACACGAAATAATAACTTCATATTTTCAGTATCTACATAAACCCTGGGATATAGTAGGGATACCCATACCATATCCCAGATCAAACTGATCAAATATGCATAGAATATAACACATTCACTATCTTAAACAATCATTTGAATTGAAATCAAGAAACCAATTAAAAACGAAACTGTTAAATTTATAATACAGTATAAATCCAGACCAATATCTTCTTTTATTCCATAAAATAACAACATTCCAATAGAAGTTCAAAGTTATGTTGCTAAAGGGTTTAGCTGCCCGGGATGTAATAGCCGATATATTGGCAAAACAGAGGGATGTCTAATGGTTATAATCAAGTTTAATCTGTTTATAAAAAAAACAGTGAAATCTATAACCACCTCAGACAATTTAAACATTT
This sequence comes from Cryptochiton stelleri, assembly GCA_031471745.1. Lineage (NCBI taxonomy): Eukaryota > Metazoa > Mollusca > Polyplacophora > Chitonida > Mopaliidae > Cryptochiton > Cryptochiton stelleri. The sequence continues at coordinate 9,737 of JAUELC010330393.1, forward strand.
ACACCATTTCATTGACATCATGGTCTCATCTTTGTTTTGTATTCCCTGTATACACCTGTATGTTATGTTCATTGCCATTCCTTATGATGGCTTCACAGCAAGCTGAATTATAGATACTAAATTGTAAAATGGCTTCAATAATCGGAGTTTCTATTATTGTTTTCAGTTCCAGTGAAGTTCTGTGGATTTTCTTAATGTAAGAAGCGGCTATACAGCTACTTATGTTTTATGAGATTATCACCTTAACACTGATCTTTATTGAAAGTCATAATAAATGATTGATGATCGTCAGAGGTGAACTATTAATCATTTTCACACAACTGACCTTGTTTTCTATAACGTGAGCAGCATTCAACAAACAAAAATTCATATTAACAAGCTTTGCCAATGAAGGTCCCTCCACTGATGTTCTCAATATCAAAAGTGACAAAGCGATTAATGTCCGCGATTATCAGGAATTAAGTGACGCGAATGAAAATCTGGAAGGCGAAGTGGACATACGGTAATATAGATTAAAACGCCAGGATTTTCTATAGTCAAGCGACTATATAAAGCTCGATGTGGGACTTATTACAGTAGCTATTAAACAGAAGTACAACAATGTTCATTCCTTTCATGATACTTAATCTCAATTTCTGTATTTCAACGCTTCGGAGGGGCAAAATGCCCGTATATATAATATGGAATTATTGACACATCTGTTGACCTGAAAGTAATTCAATGTGCTAAAGATAACATAAATCCCACAAACGATCAAAAACCGCATTCAAAGAAAATAATTTAAGAGACAATCATTTCTATTATATTTCTTTGCCGTTAATAAATTCTCCATACATCAGAAGACATTGAAAGAAATGTGACAGAACAGTGGTGATATCTTACAGAGATAAACCTCATCAGAAATGAATAACTGGAGATGGGTTGGCTCTTCGGTCTTAAGATTTGGTCAGCATGTACACGGAGCCTGTGGAAACCTGGCATGTTTATCTCTATCCAGTCGGCGTGTCATGTTTTCACCGCGGAAAAAACACATTGAGATAAAATATGAGCAAATTAATAACGAGTCATTGAGGATATGTCATAAGCAAATAGCATAAAATAAACGTCAAGTCATTCATCATAGTTGAATGGTGTGTGCAGGCTATGGACTCACAGTCAACAATTCTCCTTGGCGTTTGTTTGGTTGATCGGGGTTTTACGCCGTATACGGTATTCAAGGTTATTGCACTCATATGACGGCGTGTCCGCCAAATGGGTGCATGTAAACACTCTCGACGTCACTGGCAACAAACCATGGCAAGACACAAGACAAGCACAGGACACAAAAAATTGTCAATAAGACAAAACGTGCCAATTTACAGTGCAATACACAACAAAACCCAGCTTCGTCTTACCGTTTTATAACTAGAGTGTTCCACATTATTGAATGTATTGTAGACTTAGGATCCAGTGACTTCCGATGTATGGTGCCATAACCCCCCACCCCCTATAGGGGAATTCTAAAAATCCTAAATAATACTTGCTGAATAATTTGCTCTTTTGTCCGTTTGGAAGTACAAGAATTTTCATTCCTATCATGATACTTAACCTAAATTGCAAAGCTCGAAATAGCCCAGGTCGCTTCCCCGCGCTTCCTCACATTTGGAGCTTCCAGGGCCAAGGTGGCCCCTAGACAGAGATAAACCTTTTGCTTACAGCCTATTGGGCTACGATACTCGATCCTAAGCACCCCCAACCCGTGGGTAGATTCTTGGCTATGCCACTGTTAGCAGTATGACATAGTATTGCTACTTGCATTCTCTGAACAAACTTAGCAATGCAGAGAAGTCATGATGACCTTGACCCACGACCATGAAATCAAAAGTATTCCAGACATTTTATAATTAACATATGTGGGAAATTTCAATAAAATTCACCCATAAATAAAGCCGCTAGAATGATGACGAGAACTGGGGTAGGTGCGAGCCCAATTATATGTCCCATCTCCAACTCCGCTGTACCAGGTGATAATCAGTCAAAACGAAGAAAATAAACGATATTGCCATACGTAATAATAGGGCATAATTGATAAATCAAAGCCGATACTTCTAAATTTATCCAGGTGAGCTTTGAACCTTCAATTAAAAATAAAGATAATAAAAACTTTTTAAAAAAATCACCTGCCACACCAAAACGTTTTAAAAAAAAATACCAAGTTGCATCAAGCTAAACAGTTCATTTTAATTAAGAATATTGTCTCCTGACTTTCAAGTCATTGGCCTTAATATTTATTTAAAATATAATTACAACTTTATACAATAAATATTCCAAGTATACATCATCAATGACGTGTAAAGATCCGACATGCTACTTGTATGGCAGTTTGACAAGACACGGGTTTTAATTTAAGCTCACATATATAGGTGGGAATTAGTAAAAGTTTAACAACAAACGTCTCAAACTGATGTCAACAATAATCTTTCCTTAATTGTCTGCGTGACATGCTATTACGTTTTGATGCAGATACACATGCGCAGTAAATAGCCACACTAACACAAACCATAAAATTGAAGTGTTTTGTTCTGTTGGAAAATAATGTTCCTCCAGTGCTAAGTAAAGACAGCATGACTGTGCTTGGAACATGCTGTCCTTAGCCAAAGGGATGAAGATATTAAACCGAAATAACAAATGTCTAAATTCAGATTTAAGCGCTTAAGTACATTTCTAAATTTTCACAAATGCTTCATGAAATCCTCCCTGTGGGCATCACTTCCATAAGTGACCTATGTTTTCCAATGAACAGCGTAACATAATAAAGCAGTGAAGAAACTCGGAACACGCCCATAGTTGTAAATCTATATATTTCGACTTTACTTTATAGGCCATCTTCAGGAGAGGTATGAGAGATATCGCTTGACTTATATTGGTGATATTTACACTTCATTGTGTGATATCTTCTATATCAACATTATTTAATAATCCTTACCTTTTAAATGCCAGACAAGCTGACTGCAGTAGCCCTTGTTTCTCCAGTAACAACCCATACATGTTATAAGCCGTGGCGTTTGTCGTCACTCGATCTATAAACAAATAACAAACATCAACATTATAGCTGTCAAACAAACAATACTAATGCTACAGTAGAACCAGTACATTTTCTGAGCCAATTATCCTATAATCACCCACAGTTTGAGTGAAATCCTAAATTTAGGGGAACATTCTGAAAGAATGTATGGGCCTTATGTAGGATCTGGTGAGGAATGAAGTGACTGTGTTCGTGAAAGATTTTACATCTCCTGTAATTATATTTGCCAATTTTTTTAACAATCTTCTACCTACTATATATACTCTAGTTTGTCACTCTCATAAGGCTGATTTAAGGGACTGACAAAATACCTACAGTGCTGTACACTGAATATGTTCTAGAGATATCGTGTAGAGAACAAGTGCATGTCTGTGAAATCCAAGATGGTAGATGGCAGCCATTGGATCAAGTAGGCTGATGAACAGCAATACTAACCACTGTCTTACAACTATGATTGATTGATTGAGTCATTGATTGGGTTTTTATGCCGTACTTTAGGGTTTTTTCATTTATATGACGGCGTGCCAGCCCAATGGGTGAAGGTAACCATCATAGATGCCACTGGCAACAAACAATGACAAGATACAAGACAATCACATTCACAGGACATAATACATGGTGCAATAAGACAAATTTACAGTGCTAAACGCCACAAACAGATCGGCTTCATGTTGCCCCATAGCTCCGAGACCCTAAGGGCAACAGGATCTCCCTCCACCCCCCCACTCTCCCCACTATGAAACCATCCAATCATTTAATAGATAAGTTCTTGATCTATTTTGTCCACAATTAATGATTATGATCAGAGGAAATCAATAATTACCCAGGTATTTGGTAAGAGCATCAGTTGCCATGGGAACAGCAGCCATTTGTTCTATACAGTATTTGTACATCTCAGAATCTCTTTTCTCCAAGTCTTTCATCACAGTACAAACCCAGTGGGAATAACCGAGAGCAGACTCCAACTGAAAATAACAATAAAACATACTATTTAGAAAAAGTTTGTTAAAAAAAATGCATAAATTGGCTGTCAATATTTTATAAATATTTATCTTTATATAGATTCATCCCTCTGGCTAAGGGTAGCATGTTCCAAGCATAGTCATGCTGTCTTTACTTAGCACTGGAGGCACATTTTGTTTCCAACAGAACAAAACACTCACATTTTATGGTTTTGTTTGTGGCTATTTACTGTTGGATTACATCACCATCAGGGGCCCCGAGATGTGGCTCATTGTTACCGTGTCGGACTGCTGGCCCCCCTTGATGTAACATTAGGGTTCATGTCCCCCAGTCGACCACAGATATATGAGAGAGTAACACAAGGTGACTCCGGCTATCGTGAGTGGTTGTT
>JAUELC010330502.1:0-21526 GCA_031471745.1 Cryptochiton stelleri
ACAAATGTTAGCTGTTTTGATTCTTCAGTAGGAGAAAATTGATCGGTAGTAGTCAGTGTGATGACAGGTATCTGTGGAACTGTTTCTATCTCTTCAGCAGACTCATAGTTTTCAGTACTGGATAGACTCATATTGTCAGTTTCACTAACACTTTCAACTTCTGCTTTTTCTAAAAATTGTTCCTCATCAGCCTTTGAGAACTCTATTACAGAAGAGTGTAATGTTTCTTGACATTGATCAGTGCTAGTAGCTGCTACTGTTGTTTCTTCTATGTTATCAGTTTCAAAGTACTCTGTAACATTGTTGGTCTGTGGACTTTCTTGATGACCAGAGGCTCCAATAATTTCTGATCTCCATTCTTGATTATCAGATGAGATCAAATCTTTTTCAGTTTGATCAACAAGATCATTTTTATCCTTTGAATATGTGAAGTATTCAGTTTTAATTCCATCTGGGCCTTCGTCAGAATCGTCAGCAGAAACATCTTGCATATTATCGGTATCATCAGCAGGGAAATCTATATCAAGATCCGTTGAGCTGACACTTTCTAGTTCACCTTCTGACTCAGAATTCATTACATCTTCTGATGTAGGAATTTTAATATCCGTAGCTTCATATTTTTCATTTATTATGGCATTAGCAGCCATCATTTCTGCAACTCCTGTTTGAAGTTCCTCTTGTTTGAAAAATATAGGTGTACTGCTGCGAGATCTTTTTGCCTCTTCAAATTGGTGGAAAACAGAACACAAATCTTGTACGAGCTGGTGTTGTTCTGGGCTTAAAGGGGTACCTTTCAATGGAATTCTTGGTTTTGGTTGTGTACTCTCTTCTGAACTGGTATCAGCTGATACCTGAATTTGTGGAATGACAGGATCTTCCCTCTGGATATTTAACTCGGTTACAGATAATATCTGTTGATCATCTAGCTCCTTTAATTCGGTTGCACCCTTGTCTGCCTCTGTAGGCACAGATTGGTTTTCAGATTCATCCTCCTTGGTTTCCAATAATATGTCAGGATCTTCAAGTTTATTATCCTCCATTTCTGTATCTGATGTCACTAAACCAGGTTCCAAAACCATTGAAGATGATGGACACTCAATATTTTCTAAAGAAGGTTTGGATATTTCCTGTGTGTTTTCAGAATATTCATACACATCATTTTCACTAATATTTTTCTCTGCAGATTTTTCTTCTTCAAATTGTGTTGGAGTGAAGGGAGAAACTGTATTTTGTTCTAAATCGGTGTCAGTTTCTGACATTACATCAGCTGGAATAATAACTGTAGAGTCAATGCCTGGTTCTAAGATTCCTGTGGTAGTGTCAATGTCAGGACCAACATCATGATAAACATTATCATCAATTTCAGGTCCTTCACTTACAACAATATCAGTGTCTGTCTCTTTTGGTGAAGCCACCTCTACAGAAGTTTCCATTTCTGATGAAGTAGAAATGATCTTAATTGATGAATGAAGGGATTCAGGATATTGACTTTCTGAAACTTTTTCCATTGTCGTTTGGGAAGTTGGAATAAAATCATCTGAAGATGAAGTGTCTTTCATCTGCTCTGTTGAATTTGCCTCCTTTGATTCTTCATAAAACTCTTGTTTATTCTCTACATCTATGGCCTCATTCGTGTCAGATACAGTTGGTTGGACGATTTCATGGATTCCACTGGACAACATTTCTTCATCTAAGAGCGAGTCCATTTGAGCAATTTGATCAAAAAGGCTGACTTTAACAGTATCTTGGGATGGCTGTTCGCTTAACTCCAAAGATTCTCTTTCTTCAGTTGTGACTTTAATTTCATCAGCCACTGTTTCATTTTCAAATTCCGCAGCTTCCACTCCCATTTCAATAGATGAAGAAGAATCATTTAACTCATCAACTTTCAAATTGTCTTCCGTTTGTTTGGGTTGTGTGTCTGGTAACACTGCAATTGTATCTTGGAGTTGATCTTCTTCGGTATGTGTAATGTAAGTGTCCATCATTTGAGTATGGTCATTCTCCAATTCATCAAAGGCTGAGAAAATTGTAGGCTGACCGATCAGTACGTCTGCATATCCCGGAGGAGTATCATCATCCACTGTGTGTACATCGTCTTGGAACTCTACTGGTAGCTTTTCCAATTGTGGAGATTCTTGTTCACTATGTATTTTTAAAGGAGGAACATAGCCCAGATGTCCATTGGAACCTTCATCTTCATCTGTAACCATAATTTTCTCTTTTCCGACTTCTTCTTTTTTGATCGGCTCAAAAGAAACTACTTCAGTTGGTATGTTTGGCCAATTTTCGAGCTGTACAGGTAATCCCATTGCTTGTTGTTGTAGGTGGAACCGATCTGCTTGATATTTTGCCAGCGTTTGAAGCGAGTTCATTTCTGAAATTGTTCTTAATGAGTCATCTGTATTTGAAATTAACGAATTATCGGGGGGATGACAAGGTACTGTTGCTGGTCCATTTTCTGGAACGTTTTCAGGTTCTAAGTCTTCAGCTGTTACTTCTTGTAAACCTAAAATAGCCTCTGCAATACTCATCTCTGTACTGTAGATGTGTTGTTGGTCATGTACCACTGTCTCTTGTGAAGTTTGTGTTGTGATTTCCCTGGTGTCTAAGACATTCAATGAATCATATTGCACTGTACTTTCATCAATTTCTCTTTGTTCCTCATTTCCCAGCATAACCGGATGGATAGATTGGGTCTGTGTTTGAAATAGCTTGTGTTGTTCTCGAGCCATTTCAGTATACACTAAAGGATCAACAATTGTTGGTTCAGTTACGCTTGAAACTTCTTCTGTTGTTTCCTTGGTTTCTGTGGTCTCAATTTCCACAATTGTTTCAATTGTATTCAAGTTTATGTCTGTTACTGTCAAAACATCTTCCCCTGGGATTACTGGTTGTATCGTTGAATCTATTGTAAGTTCTGTTTCTTCTTGAGCTTTTATACTTTCTTGTTTGACAGAAATATCTTCTTTTAGTTTTGAGGATTCAAACTCTATGGTATCAACCATAACTGGCTGATTTGATGACTGTGTTTGGAATTTAAAGAATGACTGTTGGTCTTTGGCTAGTGTTTCCATGTACAAGACATTGTTAGCAGCATCATCTTGAAATTTGTTGACTATTTCAGATTGATTAAGATCATCCATCTCAGTTAAAGAAGCCCATGTTTTGGGATCTTCAAGTGGTGATATTGTAACAGATGGTACTGTTTCTGTTTCAATCTGAACTGGTATTTCTGATGCTTGCATTTGGAGTCTAAATATGGATTGCTGATTAACTGCTTCACTTTCCATGAGTAAAGAATCCTCAAGTTGTTTGACTTCATCGGTTGCCAGTGTATCATCTGGTAAGGTCTGGTCGACTGTTATCTCTTTCAATGTCTGGAATTCATTTGTTTTAACATCTGTATCCCCTGAAGATATCTGAATGGTTTCAGCATCTTGGAACAATTCAGGTGTACACAATTCTTGCGAGTCGGTTGGACCATACATAGTATTTTCCTCTTCTTCATGTGTGTGTGACTCTTTTTCCAGATATAATGCTTCTGCCATATCGGTTTGTCGTGTCTCTTCTGCCTTGATTTCAACACTGGATGAATTAGTCACTTCTTCTGTTAATTTATAATGTAGGTCTTTATTAGTCTCTTTATTGGTTGACTCACCTTTCTCATCAACACATGGTGTCTGAGTTGACAGATCAACTTCTGTATGTGTGTTTGACTCTGCTTCCAGGTATAGCGCTTCCACCACATCAGTTTGTGGTCTCTCTTCTGTTCCGATTTCCTCATTCGATACAGTACTTAATTCTTGTGTTACTTTTGTGTCATCATCAATAGTCTCGATTGGCAAGTTCTCAACAGTATTCTGGAATGTAGTCTCCTCTGAATCCTTCAAAGTGTCCAACACGTCAGTGCTCTCCGTTATAGGTCCTGGAAGAATTGTGCTAACTTCTTTTCTGCCGATGGGAATATCATTGACTGTGTCCCCTGTGTCTAAAAAAGTGTCTTCAAATACAGAACTTGATACTCTTTGAACCTCTATTGGAAAATCTGACGTTTGACTTTGAAGTTTGAATACTGCTTGTTGGGCAGCTGCATCACCTTCCAGGTCTGACAAATTTGTCACCTCTTTGGTCGACTCAACTTGAGCATCAACATAAGTCATCTCTAATGACATATCCTTAGCTGTTTCGTCAACTTGGCAAATGTCACTGGTGGGTAATTCTGATGTTTCAATATTTCTTATTGCATCAAATGTACCATATGTCTCTGTTGAGGATACAGGCAGAGTCTTAATGTCCTCAGCATTTTCACTAAAAATTACTTCTCCGGTCTCAGTAGAATCAATGTCGTTGATTGTGAGCTCATTCATTACATGGCTGTCTGCCTCTGTGTAACTGGATTCGTTTGAAACCTCAACTGGAAAATCTGATGTTTGAACTTGAAGTTTGAATATTGCTTGCTGAGCATCAGCATCACCTTCCATGTTTGATAAATTGGTTGACTCCCCTTTCTCACCAACACATGGTGTCTGAGTTGACAGATCAATTTCTGTATGTATGTTTGACTCCACATCCGATACAGTACTTAATTCTTGTGTTACTTTTGTGTCATCATCAATAGTCTCGACTGGCAAGTCCTCAACAGTATTCTGGAATGTAGTCTCCTCTGAATCCTTCATAGTGTCCATCACGTCAGTACTCTCCGTTACAAGACCTGGAAGAATGGTGTTTACTTCTTCTCTGTCGATGGGAATATCATTGACTGCATCTTCAAGAGTGTCTTCAAATACAGAACTTGATACTCTTTGAACCTCTATTGGAAAATCTGAAGTATGACTTTGAAGTTTGAATACTTCTTGTTGGGAAGCTGCATCGCTCTCCAGGTCTGACAAATTCGTCACCTCTTTGGTTGACTCAACTGGAACATCAACATAAGTCATCTCTAATGACATATCCTTAGCTGTTTCGTCAACTTCGCAAATGCCACTGGTGAGTAATTCTGATGTTTCAATATTTCTTATTGTATCAAATGTACCATATGTCTCTGTTGAGGATACCACAAGAGTCTTAATATCTTCAGCATTTTCACTCACAATTATGTCTCCCATCTCACTGGAATCCATATCATTGATTGTGACCTCGGGGGTTAGAATCTTGTCTGTCTTTGCATAACTGGATTCGTTTAAAACCTCAACTGAAATATCCGATGTTTGAACTTGAAGTTTGAATATTGCTTGCTGAGCATCTGCATCACCTTCCATGTTTGATAAATTGGTTGACTCACCTTTCTCATCAACATATGCTGTCTGAGTTGACAGATCATCTTCTGTATGTATGTTTGACTCTTCTTCCACCACATCAGTTTGTTGTCTCTCTTCTGTTCCAATTTCCACATTCGATACAGTACCTAATTCTTGTGTTACTTTTGTGTCATCATCAATATTTTCAACTGGCAAGTCCTCAACAGTATTCTGGAATGTAGTCTCCTCTGAATCCTTCATAGTGTCCATCACGTCATTACTCTCCGTTACAAGACCTGGAAGAATGGTGCTTACTTCTTCTCTGTCGATGGGAATATCACTAACTGCGTCTTGAAAAGTGTCTTCAAATACAGAACTTGATTCTCTTTGGACCTCTATTGGAAAATCTGACGTTTGACTTTGAAGTTTGAATAATGCTTGTTGGCCAGCTGCATCACTCTCAAGATCTGACAAATTAGCCACCTCTTTGGTCGACTCAACTTGAGCATCAACATAAGTGATGTCACTTGTTGTGGGTAATTCCAATGTTTCAATATCCCTCTTTTCATCAAATGTACCATATGTCAGCGTTGAGGATACAGGCAGAGTCTTAATATCTTCAGGATTTTCAATATAAATTACTTCTCCTGTCTCCGTAGAAACAATGTTGTTGATTGTGTGCTCAGGTATTAAATGGTTGTCTGCCTCTGTGTGACTGGATTCGTTTGAAACCTCAACTGGAAAATCTGATGTTTGAAACTGAAGTTTGAATAATGCTTGTTGGGCAGCTGCATCACACTCCAGGTCTGGCAAATGAGTCACCTGTTTGGTCGACTCAACTTGAGCATCAACATAAGACAACTCTAATGACATATCCTTAGCTGTTTCGTCAACTTCGCAAATGTCACTGGTGTGTAATTCTGATGTTTCAATATTTCTAATTGCTTGCTGTGCATCTGCATCACCTTCCAGGTTTGATAATTTAGTCTCCTCTATGTTCTCAACTTGCTCATCAATATAAGATGTCGGAACTGACAGATCAACTTCAGTTTCACCTGTGGGTGGTACTTCAAAGGTTTTAACTTTTTCAATAAACTGAGATGACACATCACCAACTTCGCCTTCTTTCTGTGATGGTGGTTCCAGCCTATCAATGTATGTGGTTGACTCAATTTGCTTATCAATTTCAGCTGTCTGAGCTGACAGATCAATATCCATTTCACCCATTGATGGTACTTCAAAGGTTTCAACTTCTTTTGACAAATCCCTAACCTCTCCTTCCGTCTGTGCTGGGGATTCCAATGTTTCAACGTCATAAGTTTCATAATCGCCAATTGTAGACAAAGGCAAACTTTCAATGTCCTCAAAGTGTTCAGGAATGGCATGTTCATCAGATGATGAAGACACCATATCATTACCGTCTCTTTTTTCATTTCCCACCTCAACTTGAATGCCAGATGCCTGCATTTGAAGTTTAAATACAGCTTGTTGATCAATTGCCTCACCTTCAAGGTTTGACAAATCAACAGGAACTTCTGATTGTTTTAATTGATGTTGGACACTAACATCTTCTGCTGGATCGATGTGTTCCAGAACATTAGAAGACTCCTTCAAACAAACCTCCACTGTGTGACTTACAGATGGGACAGTCACTTCACCACTCTCAGTGTACAAAGTACCACATACATTTTCTGAGGATAATGGAAGACTTGATACCACTTCCTCTGTAGTGACATTAATGGTTGTTTCAGATGATTCATTTGATGGAATTGTCGAAACTGTTGATTGTTCTTTGTCTTTCATGTCATCATCAATTGCATCCATCAACATTTCCTGCACTGTTTCATGAAATTCAGTTTCTTCGGATACTGGTTGTGCAATGGCACTATCATTTCTTGAAATAGGCTGCTTGGAAAGTGTTTCAGGAATAACTGAAATATCATCAGATTGGTCATATGTGAATATTTGATCCCCATCTGCAGTTAGCTGTGAAGTTGTGTCTTCTGTAACGAGATCTATGCCCTCTACATGAGGGAAATCGCTTAAAACTTGCACTGGAATCTCTGAGGCTTGTGCTTGGTCCTTGAATAATGACTGTTGGTCGACTGCATCTGTTTCAAAATGAATGACGTTTTCAACTGTTTCACTTGAAAAGTCAATGGGTGTTAATTCACTTAAGAAAGTAGAATCTACAACTGTGCTAGTTTCAGAATCATTTAGAGCTTCAGTATCTTCCTTTACTGTACACACATGTTGGGATGTTTCTTTTGATTGATCATCAAGTGGGATAACAACTTTGTCTGTTAAAAGAGTATCTGAAGCTTGTTGATTATCAAATGTAGATGCCTCTGATATGTCAAAGGACAACGTTTGTTGTTCCTGGTTAATCTGTCTGTCATGGGCATCAGATTCAATATGTTCTTCAGATTTTGGTTCAAAGTTTAGTGACTCAGACAGTAGGACTTCAGAAGTTTTAGGACCTCCTCCAATTATATCTTGTTCCATAACATTGTTGTCATTGCCTGACTCTGCCTGATCCTCTGTATTTTCAGCACTTTCTGTAGGGGCTTCCCTTACAAATGTCAGTTCCTCAGGCTCATCAGAACTGAGAGGACCCTCTTCATCTAGCATCACTGGTGAATCTTTTACCTCACATTGCAGTTGAAATAACGCCTTTTGTTGTTCAGCTATCTTTTGTAATGTACCAAGTATTGGAAATTCCTGACTGTCAATTGCAACATTTTCATGAATCAATGAAGTAACGGATTCCTTCTCCTTGACATCTGTTTCCGTGCAAACATCCGATACAAATGGGCTAACCATCCAAACAGCTTCTTGTTTATCTGTTGGTTGTTCATCCGTTAACGCTTGCTTTAAAGTGGATTCGTCAATATTGGTTTGAACAGGGCTCTCAGACTTTTCAGTGACTTCATAGTCATCAGTGTTGTCTGACATATGTAATATGGTAGGGAGTTTTGTTTCAACTGGAGTTTTCTCTTCGAGACCGAGATTTTCATCAAAATAAATTCCTTCTTCATCACCTGCTTGAGAAATGTGCATAATTTTTTCATCGTCTGGAATGTATTTTGCGTGTGTTTCAGTTTCATTGGCTGTTGTGACAAACACCTCATGGACTGTGGTGTCTCTAGCAACTGATTCACTGGAGGGCGTGACCTCAGAGTAAATTTCTTTACAATCTGGAATGTCTGTATTTGTTTCTCTGTTATCATTTTCAGATTGTTCTGAACACTCACTAATGAGTGTTACATTGTCTGTTCTTTCTGCATCTGGATTTAAATGAATGTCTGCATTCTCTGTCGTCATCTGTACAATATCTACATATTTTCCCACAGCATCAATGTGATCAGCTTCCAGTTCATCAAACGTATTTAACATACTGGTAGATATTGTCCTGGTTTCATTTGAAATGTCTGTATTTTCGGTTATAGGTATTTTATGGCCTGACAGATCTTCCACGTCTGGTTCAACACTTTCTTGAGTGTCAACTTGATTCTGAAGATATTCTGTCTTTGACCTGGCCTCTTCCATATCAGGTTGCGAAGTCTCCATAGGTAAATTCTCAATTTCAGTTAACATTTCTATTTCTTTTGCTTGCTTTGTTTCTTGACTCGTAAATTCTTGATTTTGTGATTTCGGTGGGTCAATTATATTTTCTTCACTTTTTTCCACCTTGTCTAAAGTTACACTGGAATCTAGCTCATTAGCACTATCCTCTTTAGATTCCTTCAGTTTAGATTTTTCCTTTGGTCTCAACCAACTTGGGAAGAAACTCCAGGCTGGTTTTGCCTCTTCGTTGGGTTCTTCAACTACTGAAGGTGATACAGCTATTGCTGTTTCCTCCAAAACATTTGTCTCTGTTGTTTCACTGATAATATTATGGCCTTGAACGTCAGTCTCTTCGAATGTATTGTCAACAGTTTTCTGGATACTCTGTGTGTCAGGCTCTTGTGCCGACGATGATGTTTCTGTCTCTGAGTAACGACCTGTCTCTGAACGTTTCATCCAGCTTGGTAGAAGATTCCATACTGATTTTGGCTCAGTTTCATGAACTGGTAATTCTCGTTTTGCAGCCAACAAAGCAGTACTATCATCAGATTCTGTAAACTGTTGTTCTGTTAACACATTAACCTCATCAATATCAGCTTTGTATATTTCAAGTTCTGTTGAATTTTCCTCTGTATTCATGTTAACTGCTGCAGCCCACATTGCCTCTGTATGTTCCTCAGAATTTTCAACGAAAGACTGAAGCTTTTCATCATCAGTTTGCCCTCCATAGTTTTCTACTGTTGTATCAGAACACGTTGGGCTAACTTCAACAAGGTCTGATTCAAGCGTTTTATTAATTCCACTTTTAAGAGTTTCTGGAAGGAACTGCTCACTATGATCAATTGAAGGTTCCTGGAAATCATTCCCCTCTTCATTTCTGATATACTCTTCACATTCAACAGAATCGGAATCTTCTGCTTGTTCTAATTCAGCATGATTTTCTGACAAATCCATTCCCTCTTCATCTTGTAACTGTTTTGTTGTTTCTCTGTTGATACTTAACTGAGTGTTTTCATCTTCGGTTGTAATTTTGGTAAACATTTCCACATTTTCCGAACTTGATTGAATTATTTGGGAAGTTTGGTCTGCTAGCTCGGTTTGAATGGATTGTGTTTCTTGCTGGCCAGAAGCAGATAATTCTGTAGTTTCTCTGTCATCAGTTGATTGCTTGTCATCATCTTCAATTGCCGACGTTTGTAAACTGACTTGCAGCAAATGGTCATCATTGACCATAGTTTCAATAGATTGTGACTCTATGGATTGGTCGACAGTTGGTATTGTATTGTGATTAGTTTCTGAACAGGTGGAGAGTATTTCAAGGTCTTTGTCTGAGGATTCTTTCGTAGGTAATACAGATTCCTCTTCCGGTGATTTAACTCCCATAGACTCTATTTCTTCAGAATGGGCTTCATCAAATGCAGGAGAGAGTTTGCCAATCTCAGTTGGACTTTCAGTTTCAGTTGGTTTGGCAGTATCATCACTACTCAAACTTAAACGCAACTCATCTTCAGGTCCTTCCTCAGTAACATGGTGTTGCGTTTCTTCTTCGATTATCACAGTTGTGTCTTCTATCACAGTTATATTAGTTATTTGGTCCTCATTGGTGTCCAGTGGTGAGTGCAAGTCCCTCTTCAATTCTTCTGATTCAGTTTCTAGTACAGGTGTATTTTCTTTTCCAAATGTGTCGTCATTGTCTGTCGATAACTCAGTTATTTGAGTCTCCACAGAACCTTCCTTTGTTTCTTCTGCAAGATACAAGTCATCGAAGTTATCCAAAACTTCAAGTATACGTTTCTCTTCACTGACGTCTGAGGTTTCACTTTCTGTTGCTATTGCTTCCTGTTCCATTTCTGCTACAGTTGGCTCCGTAATCTCTGTCTTCTGCTTTTCAGGTGTTTTTCCAAATCGTAACCAGCCTGGTAAAATATTCCAAACTGATTTCTCTGCCTTTGGATTTGCTTTGTCTTTATTATCATTTTTTGCTTCTATTTGCTCAGGCAAGTCAGTTTTGGTATCATCAGCGTCAATTGACTGCTGATCAGTTCTCATTACTTTGACCGTTTCATCTGTTTTTAGAACATTCACAGAATCGGTTGTTATGGAATGAATGTCAGTTTCTTGAAAAAATTGTCTGGTAGATTCGGATTCTTGTAACTTTTCTAGGTCGTCATAATGTATTGGTGTATCCTTATTTGTCTCACTATTGCTGTCAGCTTGTCCTTCTATGACCTTGAAGTCTTTTTCAACCATATCAGGGCTTTGATTGACAGACACTGTCTCTTCTAATTTAGTCGTTTCCTGACTAGATGTATCAACAGTGGTAGCATATAATTTTGAAGACAATATGATTGGTCTTTTCTCTGAGATGGTATTACTGTCAAGGATTTCTTCACGTCTATCAATTGCTTGTTCACTGTGTGTTTGAGTCTGGTGATTGGTGGCATCATCAATGCGCTGATTGGATAAACACAACTCTGGCAGAATTTCTCCTTCGTCTCTGGAACGATCAACATCTGAGCCAAAGGATATGTCTAAGGCATTAGACTTTTCCAATTCTTCATTTCTGTCCACGTCAGATCCAGAAGATGTGTCTAAATCAATAGTTTTTTCTAATCCCTCTTGAACGTCTACATCCGATCTATAAGTTGTGCCTAAGACAACCAATTCGGTTAATGCTTCTCCTTCTGTTGCTAAATGAGTAGATATGGATGGTTGTTCTTCAGTCACATGCTGCGAGATATCAGTTGAGTGACTTTCAGGAACAACAGTATCTTCATGGCCATCGTCAGAATCAATCTTCTCTTTAACACAAACTGACAAATCTGTAAATTTTTCGCTATTCACTTTTATTGAAGTAGTAATATCTCTCTCAAAGCGGTCTTTAATAGATGATTCTGTATGTTGTGAAAATTGGTTTTCAGATGGATTATCAGAGTCAATGGAAATTTGATCACTATTTTCAGGGAACACCTGACTGTCTGATCCTTCTGGGACATGTAAGGTGTCTCCATTTCTGACATCAAAATCATTTAAAACGTGAGTATCATCTGATGTCACTAATGATTCACCATCTGGTGAATAGAGCAGTCTATCCTCAGATAATCTGTTGATTGGTTGCCTGTTTTGTTGGTTTTCAGAAATTGTTAAATCATGTAAGGTTTTGTCATACAGTGTAGGATCAACATACTCCTTTGTAGTTATGCAGTCATCTTCTTTGCTTATCTCGGCAGAGTCTATTTCTGTTACTTTTGATGACTTCATTTCTATTTCACTTTGTTTTTCTGGCGTGCCAAACTTTAACAGTTCTTCTACCGTAGCTTTATGTGCTTCGATAGATTCACGCATAGAGTCAGTGAAAGAGTCAGTTGATATTTCACCACTAATTTCAGGTACCAATGGAGTGTCTGAAGTTTGTTGGCAAATCAATGTTTCACCGGTTTTGACATCAGTACCATCTAAACTGGGAGTATCATGTGATGTTACTAATGATTCGCCATCTTGGGAATAGAGGAGTCTATCCTCTGATGATCTGTCAGTTGGTCGTCTGTCTTCTGGTTTTTCAGAAATTGTTAAATCAGCTAAGGTTTTATCATTACCTGTTGGATCAACATACTCTTCCGTAGTTATTCTGTCGTCGTCTTTCACCTTTTCGGCAGAGTCTATTTCTGATGAGTTTATTTCTATTTCCCTAGGTTTCTCTGGTGTACCAAACTTTAAAAGTTCTTCAACCGTAGCTCTATGTTCCTCGATAGATTCACGCATAGAGTCACTGAAAGGGTCAGTTGATATTTCACCACTAATTTCAGGTACCAATGGAGTGTCTGAAGCATGTTGGCATATCAACATTTCCCCGGTGTTGACATCAAAACCATCTAAACTGGGAGTATCATCTGATGTTACTAATGATTCGCCATCTTGGGAATAGAGGACTCTATCCTCGGATGATCTGTCGGTCGGTCGTCTGTCTTCTGGTTTTTCAGCAATTGTTAAATCATCTAAAGTTTTGTCATATTGTGTAGGATCGGCATACACTTCTGTAGTAATTAGGTTGTCTTCTGTTACCTCTCTGGCAACCTCTATTTCTGTTACTTCTGACAAGTTTATTTCTCTTTCGCTTAGTTTCTCCGGTGCACCAAACTTTAAAAGTTCTTCAACCGTAGCTTTATGTTCCTCGATTGATTCACGCATAGAGGTATTAATTCTATCGGAATCGGTGGAAATTGTACCATTAATCTCAGGAACAATCTGACTGTCTGAACCTGGTTTGAAATTCATCGCTTCACCATTTGTGACGTCAAGCCCATCTGAGCCATAGGTGTCACCACACATAGCTAAAGATTTCCTGTCCTGTGCTAATCGAAGTCTATCTTCAGATGATCTATCTGTTGGTCGTCTTTCCTCTGGATTTTCAGGAATTATCAAATCATCTAAAGTCTTATCTGGTTGATCTGGGTCATAATATTGTTCTTTAGTGGCTTCTGCTAAACTGGATGTTTTAACATCACCTGTAGTCACAAGTTCTACAGTATCCATCTCCTTTGAAATCTCAATAACATCTGAAGAAGCACTGGTCATAACACTTATTGTTTGGTCAGTTTCATAAAATTGTTCTTTTGTTGTAACTTCAACTGTTGTAACATTATCAGTTGTTACCCGTGTCATAACATTATTGGAAGATACCACTGTCATAGAATCTATTGGTTGAGACAATTCTGTAAGTTGTGTTGAGTCAGTTTCTCTTTCACTGACTTTTTCTGGACTACCGAATGTTAATAGTTCTTCCACAGTGGCCCTATGTTCTTCGATAGATTCACGCATGGAAGCATTTAGAGAGTCTGTTGAATCAGTGGAAATCACTCCACCGATCTCAGGAACTACCTGATTGTCGTATGTTTGAGGAATAAGTTCGTCACGGTTTTTCATTTCAGCTTCGACTATATTGTTGAAACTGTCTGATGTAATAGACGATTCACGATCTCCTGACAGAAGAAGTCGATCGTCCGATGATCTGTCAGCTGATCGCCTATTGTTAAAGAATTCAGACGATGTCAAATCTGCTGAAACAGCACCTGTTTCGTTAACATCAAAATACTGTTCATTGTCAGTTTCAAATTTCACAGATTCTGTGCGTTCAATGTCTCTTTCTGCTGATGATACAAGCCCGAGTAATTCGTGTAAGACATTCTTCTGTTGTTGTATTGAATGTTTCACTTTACTCATGGATCCACTTAAATCCATGTCTTTATCGTCTGCACTAGCGGATTCCAGTGAGTCAGAGTCAAGTTTCTGTCTCTTACTTTCACTGAGTCCGTCTACATCTGAACCAGGATCACTTGTGGATGTCATTTGTCTCTTTGATAACGAATCCTCCTGAACCATTATTGTTTCACAAGTTTCCTCAAACCTATTCTGTACCGTTGATAAAATGGCTGTAGCTTCGGTTAAATCTGGGTGTTGGGAATATTTGAACATTCCAATGCTATGGGCATCTGAATCTGTACTTCCATCTGAAACACTTTGTCCAACAGACGCTCTGTCGTCTGAGTTAGAGTCTTTTTCGGCCTGAGCAACAAGACCTAAAAGTTCTTTTAGCACCTTTTTTTGTTGCTCAAGTGAGTTTTTCACATCGGCCATTGATTCACTTAAGTCCATTTCTGAATCTAATTCACATTGTCTTGAACTTATATCAGTTGTAAGTTTTGAACTAGAAGCACTCCACACGGCTGAATCATCCTGAGTAGTGTCTCTTTCTGGAGGCGATTCCATCACCAGGGGGCGTGCTTCTTCCCCTGGCGACAGAATCCCTGGTGATGTATAACCTGACGAATAATCCTCCTCTGTTTTATAATGTATGTCTGTCACAGTCTCCTCATAGCTATTGTTCATACTTTCTAAAGCAAAATCGTCTTCCTCGGATAATTTCTTGTGCACAATATAGGTACTGTCTATATCTTTATCGGCATCGTCACTGGTGGAATTTGAAATCTCGATTTTCACAGAATCGGGAGATGATTCGAAATCTGGTGAAGGGGACATTTGAAATGCACTTATTGTCTCAGTTTCAGAACTCAAAATTGTTTCAGTTTTTAATTTTGAAGATTTGACAATTTCACTTATGCGGTTACTATTTACTCCGCATGTTTTCAATAAATCTTCACCAGTGAGGTCAGAAAAGTCTTGTTGAGAAATCTCTGAAGAAAAAATTGCACTGTTGTCTCGCTGGGCACTTCTGGTATTCTGACCAAAAGCAAAATCATTGGACCTATATGTTTCTGGACTTTCATCCAAGTTCGTAATTTCCGATATTTCTGAAGCATCGTCAACTAAATTTGTAAAAAAGCGTCTTTGTTCTTGTCTTGTATGGACTGAATGACTAGAACTTTGATAGGATAAATAGTCCGTGCTTGATGAACTTGAGATTGCCATGGCTTGGTGTTGTTCACTACCGGTTCGTGAAGCACTTGCTCCGACATGCGTCACCTCTGAACCAAACAGAGGTGGGATCGTATCGTCGAAGCTGTCTCTGTCTTGATTCCTTTCAGAGTTGTTAAACCTCGCATCGTATCCTTTCCAGGGAGTAAAGAGATCGTCTTGTTGAGAACGATCGTTGATATAACGGCTTGAGACGGAAGATATCGTATCCGTCATTGTATCGTCTGCCGCCAAGCCTAGACGATATCGCTGAAGCTGGAGAAACTCCTCGTCATCGCCACCCGAGCCTTCAGTCAATATCTGTGAATGGAAAACAACAAAAATCCTATATTGGTACTTTTCAAGAATTGGAAATTTTTAAAACATTATAAAAGTGATTTCTAGGTTTTAATTTTACAATATATTTGATTTAACTGAATTTTTTGCATCATATATTATTTTTTACATTGCAACAAAGTTATTTCACCTCTATAACGACATTGCATTGCCAGTGTTTAGTGGGAAACTGGGATAAAACTTGAAACAACCTCTCATGAATCTCCAAATCCACCAATGAATTTTCCTCCTATATGCAGAGACAGACAGTTTGAAAACATCCACCGTATTTTTAAGGAGGGGTTCACAAGGCCAATACCTACTCAGACACCATGCGGCTTTACCGACAGTCATAGTTACCGTGAACAAAATCTTAGAGCAGTATTACAATTCCTGAAGGCTTATAGATTTTTCAAGACTTTCTGATAATTAGAATAGAAAATTGTTTTTGAAATTTCTAATGTCAAAAACTAGGTGACAGAAAATTAAAATGGTAGTTAGAAGCTGTATCAAAATGCAACCAGTAAATACAAAAATTTTCGTATTGGTATTTTGTTTCTTATTAAAGATCATTTCACTTATGATGTATGCAAAAAGGAATTACAATGCTTTTAATACTTTCATGAAATATGAACCTAAACCGTTTCATTTTAATTCAATAGGTTTGCTTTGATATAATCTTACTGAAGGGTATTTCACTTTTAAGACAGTGGTGCCAGTATTATTGAAAGCCCAGAGGAAATGGGCCAAAGCCTGGAGGAAATCACACAACTCTAGTAAATCACTGGCACCGATCCAAGAAATGAATGTTAAGGGAGTTGAAGGCCGACTCAAACTCTTCAACCAGAATGGTCAGAGGAACATCGCTACTAGATTGTTTTGGGTTTTTTTTACGCTGTCCTAAAAGGTAATTTCACTCATATGATGGCTTGACGGCTCAATGGGTGAAGGAAACCACCCTCGATGCCACTGGCAACTGGAAACCACACCGTGCTGACCCAATCTGTGAGGAAAACCACATTGTGCCGACCCAATCTGTGAAGGAAACCACACCGTGCCGACCCAATCTGTGAAGGAAACCACACCGTGCCGACCCAATCTGTGAAGGAAACCACACCGTGCCAACCTAATCTGTGAAGGAAACCACACCGTGCTAACCCAATCTGTGAAGGAAACCACACTCCATCTCACTGGATAATAAATATGCAGCAATTAGACAAAGTATTCAAATTTATTCAAAACACCACAAACAAATTCAGCTATGTTGCTAAGTTTCAAAACAGTATTGAAACAAACACAGTTCAAAACTGATTGGTTCATTGCCTAATAGACTGACAAGCTCAATGCAGAGAAAAAGCGATTAGTTGTAACATCACCCATAAGAGAAAGGCAAATGACGTAACTATTGCAAAACTATAAGCCTTTGCATGCCACAGTGTTTTTTGCCACTTACAACAACACGAATTGGTTAATTAGAAAACGCAAAGTCCACACAGCAGACCTATCACTCTGAAGATTTGAGCAAAATTCATCATTGACTTAAAGTATCAGTCCCCTGGGCTCATTCCCTAAAAGCAATTTGAGGGTATTTTTCCTAAAAGTGATTTGGGTATATTTGATCTTAGCTGGCATTGAGGCACAACACAGCTTAATAAGCTTCGTAGTCATGGTACATTAATTAAGATCAAATTCAGCCCAAGTTGATCTGAATTACCATGACGACCAAAACTGAATGTGTATTGTGTTGCCATGACAGTTTAGATCAACTTAAGCTAAAATGACCATTACAGAAGCTATTTCAGACATAGTCCGCCAAAAATTGACCGAGAAGAATTGAATCAAATTTTTTTCTTTATATTTTAGAATATTCCAAAATTCTAGCTTTTCCAAAATATTTATTTCTAGAATGTGCAATTTTTAGAAGTAAAATAATGGTAAACTGCAAAATCAAATGGGCCCAAAAATTTTGCCGGACATGGGGACTACTGGAATTTACTGATTGTTTGTTTGATTGGAGTTTAATGTTGACTCAAGGGAATTTCACTTATATGACGACGGATTATCCACTTCTTACTCTGCCTTACTAAATACAATGGAAAACCGGGGGGGAAACCTCGTAAAAATCACCACTCACGATAGCCGGAGTCACCTCCTGTGACTTCCTCGTATACCTATCATCAACTGTGGGAAGGAATTTTTCTGAATTTTAGACTATCATAGCCCAGTCATTAATTGTTACAGGGTCATTTTTGTTTCAAGGTCATTTTTGGCTCCACAATCTCTGTAAAAGCTTCTTTGAACCAAACTCAAGAATTATTTATACCTAGAGTCAAGGGTGAATTTTTGTGTTTACTGTGCAAATTTTCTTAGTGATAGTAAAAAAAACTACAGACAACTAGACAGAGATAAGGTAAAGGAATGATTTATTTAATGTTATATCCACAGCCAGGTGAAAAATACAGGTGAAAATGGAAAGTAATGAAGACAGTACAGGTATGACAAAAGCAACTAAATTAGACATTGTAACATCCCTGGAAGTTTGAGATTGAGCAGACATTACAATAGGGAGGTTTGTAAATCTTTAGCCCCTTTTAATTTTAACATGAACTATGCCTTTATTTTAATCAGAATGACATAGTTTGATTGGGGTTTTATGCAGTGCTTGAGGTTATTTTACTCCTATGTGTCTATATAATGGTGTGCCAGGCCAATGGGTGCAGGAAACCACCCTCGACGCCACTGGCAACAAACAATCACGACATACAAGACAAATACAGGATATGCATGGTGCAATGAGACAGTGTGCAAATTTACAGTGCCAAATGTCACGACGGATCGGCTTCGTCTTGCTCCCTAACTCGGAGAGCACCGGTGCACAGGAAGCGCCCACCAACCCCCATGCCCTCTACATTATAGTTTGATCAGGCATTACAATAATCAGGCTTGTCAATCTTTAGCCATTGTAGTAATTTTATAATGAATATTGCTTTCATTTTAATCAGAATAACAGTCTGTCTGATTGAGTGTTGAGGTGGTACTTAAGTTTTTTTCACCAGTATGATGGGATGTCAGACAAAAGGGTGAAGGAAACCACCCTTGATATCTCACCGACAACAAACAATGACGAAATAAACACCACAATTAAGATTGGCTTCAGGTACCCCTTAGCTCAGAAAGCACCAGGGCACAGGAAGCTCCCTCCAAACTCCTGTGGTAAGTCAAATATTTTACATATATCTAAGGACTATGTACAAGCATGTTAAATGGACAGGTGAAGAGTTAAGACAGTGCTGCTATGGTAACAGGTAAACACTACAAACTACACCCAGCCATAATAGCATTGACAAAACAATGAATGAATGATTGATAGAAAACTGAAGATTTCTTCTCTACCCAAGACTCGCATGTACAGCCAAAAATTCAACGAGACATAAAAATTAGTCAATTATTATAATGATTCAGATGTTCTAAACAAATTGTGATATTTTCTGGTAACTGGTTTCTAGAAGATCTCAAAAATTTCAAAATTCAATGAAAAAAATAAATATTATTTATTAAAAAATTATTATTTGGCAACAATTTTTCAGATTTTCCAAATAAATGTTAATATTTCTGATAACATATTCTTTAAATCTAATTAGTTCCACTAATAAATTTAGCTTGGTACATTGATCGATTGGTGTTTAAGACCATTTCAAAGGTTATTTCACTAGTGACGGTGATGTATTCCAACAGTAAATAGCCACTCTAACACTAACCATAAATTTGAAGTGTTTTGCTCTGTTGGAAAAATAATGTTCCTTAAGTAAAGACAGCATGACTGAGTTGAATTGATTGATTGGTGTTTTATGCCACATTCAGCAGTATTTCAGCTCCGCTGTGGCGTGTGACTGAGTTCATCCTGCTGCCCGGAGGGGTATGCTTAATACACAAGTCGTGTCAAGCTAGGAACACATGTGTCTGTATTGCGTCCTTATTTCAATGACTTCTGGTAATAATCAATATCCACGATTACATGTGTCAGTCTTGCGCAATGCGTCATGCGTTAATTTTTAATCGCCACTGGTAGCGACTGAAACGCGAAGCAGACCAAAATGCGACCTAGATTTCTGGGAAAAGCCCTGTCATGACGTCAGAATGGCAGGTTTTTTGTTGTTGTGGTCAGCACTCAGCATGCCTCGTAATGTTGTTCCACAGAAGATACTCGAACAATTTATCGAATTAGTCAGACAGCATCCTATTATATATGATTATTCATGGAACGACTATAAAAGTGTCACATGTGTGGGACTTGAGTTTTTCGATTTGACAGAGGTGACCTACTTTCTGCTGTGGTGTCTCCGAGTGACCTGTCGCCTTCCAATTTGACTGATCTATCTGACGCATACATGTAATTGGTGAAACGCAATACGTTGACGGAGACTGTTAACGCTTGACACAATACGGACACTTGTGTTCCGAGCTTTATTCCAAACAAAGAAATCTTCATTTTACTCAAAATCTCGACACTTTAGTTGCCTATCTTTAGAAGTATCATTAAATATAACAATTTTAGTATGTACTCTCTGTTTAATGCATATCATTTCGAAAATTTAGACATTTAACAAAATGTGTGCCCAAGAAATAAAAATAAATTGAGATTCAAAAGTAAATTGATGTCATGAAAAAAAATATTAAAACAAATGCTTTCAATTGCTTTATGATAAAAAGTCGTAAATATGCTATAAGGAATGAGCTCTAAAAAGAAAGCAAATATAGCAATGTATTTTTACACAATACGTCAACTAAAGAGCAATACTAATAAGCTTATACATAAGCAACGTTGCCAAAAGCAGGGCTTAGAAAGTGTCTTTGGATAAAATTGCAGCCTAGCCATCTTACATATGTACAAATTTTACACACACAAAAGCATTGAAAATCGACTTATAAAAGTATGTTCTATAAAAATAAAACAGTAAAAAAAAATCTTTGAATCGTTTTAAATTATTCTTAAAAAACATTAATTGAACGTAATAGACGTTATTGTAACAAACTATAATATTTGTTACTACTTTATCCATGTTCTAAATTCCACGCTGGGGTATTTGATTTGTTTGTTTGGTTAGTTGGGGTTGTCCGCCTTACTTAAGTTTTTTTGTGCTAAAAATGACAGTGTGCCAGCCAAATGGGTGAAGAAAGCCACCATCAATGCTACTTGCAACACAGAATTGCTTTGTTTGTTTGTTTGATTGGGGTTTTTACGCAGTACTTGAGGGTATTTCACTCATATGATGGCGTTCCCCCCAAATGGGTGAAGGAAACCACCCTCAATGCTACTGGTAACTCAGAATTGCAAGATATAATATACAAGCACAGGACACATACCATGATGAAAGAAGACAAAGTGCGTAGATTTACAGAGCTGGGTGGCACAGCAGATCAGCTTTGTGGTGCCTCTTAGCTCAGAGCACCAGGGTACAGGACGCTCTCACAGAGCTGGACACCACAGCAGATCAGCTTTGTGGTGCCTTAGCTCAGAGCACCAGGGTACAGGAAGCTCCCACCACCCTAACCTGGTTGCTGATCACACATAAAATAATATACCCAAAATCACCTAAAATTTCAACCATAAAATTACTACTTTAGAAGCTGTGTAAAGGACTTGGGAATAATATCTGGGAGTCAGAGGACAATTTTGCAGTTAGGGTTTGTTTGTTTGCTTTTTTACGCCGTACTTAAGATTATTTCACTTATATGCAACGTGCCTGCCCAATGGGTGTAGGAAACCACCCTTGACGCCTCTGGCAACAAACAATGACAAGATACAAGACAATTACAGGACATAACAGGAACCAACCACACCTTCTTGTTGTCCCTTAGCTCTGAGAGCACCAGGGCAACACAAAGCTCCCTCTAACTGCCCGCTTGTAGTAAGGGGGAATCAGGATTTTACAGAAAACATAAATTTGTTTGTTTACATGCTATAATACTTT
>JAUELC010330503.1:0-14150 GCA_031471745.1 Cryptochiton stelleri
TGCAACTAGTACCGCCATCATATAAATAGTAAAAAACAAACGTTATACGATCAAAAGCATCCCAAAGTGAGCGAACAAGTTTTTGTTGTTTTCGATAGTTTTAATATCAAATGGTCTTTTTTAAGTTGACATGCTCTTCTGTTCATTTGGTTGGCTGATTGACAATGATCTATTTTGTTCTATAGGTATACAAAGCAGTGAACTGATGACACATTGGTGACGATACGTACAAGCTTTGTCAATATGTGTAAAGTGATGTCCACAGGTGCAAGTGTCCAAATTTACAAATGTGGACAGCTGATATACCTGTTTAATAAGGTCTCAAATTGACCTCAACTTAATTAGAATATAAAGAAACGCCGCCAACAGTGACCGAACTGTAATCTGAACTACACATTTAGATAGTTTTAATAAAAACTGATTTATAAAATTGAATAATATAGATTGCATTTACTTGAAGGTGGTAATGGTGGAAGTTTACAAAAGTTGTGTAGACAGTTAAATGCATCATACTAACGTTACTGAATAGGGGGAAACTATTTGACGCCAGGCAGCGATTAAAGTGTTCTTTTAAGCATGAAATAAACTGAAATCAGATGAGATTTTCACTCAATGTTAAACATCAAAGTGATCTGTTCTGATTACTGAATTTTACTTTCCACATCCAGAAGCAGTTTGAGGATTTTTAAATTAATTGACTCCCTTTGTTGTCAGTTTTCAAGTTGAATTAACAGTACTTTATTGAGGTTTTGACACTCGCTGGGGATTAAACATGCCTCAAGGTAATACCATTTATTACATTTTAAAGAAAGGCAAGTGGTGACTCAAGCGGCAATCCAGCACATGAAACTCAACTATAGTATAGACAGTTTAGAATGTTGCAAACAATTCGTCTATGGAAGGAAATTGAAGTAATACCAGGGTAGCTGTTGACATCAAATGTTTCTATATTGATGTAGTGTATGCGGCGCAATTGACTGATTATCTGATTTGTGTTGAACGGCGTGCTCAAGGGTATTTTACTAATATGACGGTGGTGTACTCTAACAGTAGAGAGCCACACCAACACAACCAAAACATGTGAAGTGTGTTACGGTGTTGGAAAACAACTGTTCCTCCAGAGTGACAGTGTGACTGTGCTCGGGACATGCTCCCCTTAGCGAGAGTGCTGTTGGTGGTGCGAATGATGCGGCGAATCGCAGATGAGTAAGTACGTACATGATCGAATTTGAGGTAACTTAACTTTGTACAATTTGTGTATGGTATACTTGGATCAATACCGTTATGTATATCTCGTGCTGCTGTACGAATCAGAAAACTGGGTTGATATTACTGATTAATTACAGAAACAATTGAAGATAATACAATTTTAGATTACCATCCATACTGTTACATTTAGTGATAACGGCTATGCCATCGTCTGTTTCACTTTCTATTCCATATTTCGTGTTATTATTAACCAATTATTTCAGGGCATTTTTTTTGCAGTTAACCCTTTCTTGCATACTTGCCACTGTGACCAACGTTTAAAAGGGTATTTCAGTCAAAATTGCCAATTTACACACAGAAGTGCATAATGGCCACACAAATGAGGATCTGAATTTCATCAAACTCCCACCAGATGTACCCGTGGTAACAAAGTATCAAAACGTATATGGCAGCCACCAGTGTAAACAGATGAGTTTGACTTTCCTTTATATCAAGTTCAATAGCCAGCCTTACCTGTGCGTCAAAACAAAGCGTAAATTTGTGCCAGTTTAGTGATATATAAGTTACAGAAAACTAATGAATGCATTTCAGTATGTTTTACAATAAAATATATAAACTAGGGGAAGTTTTATGAGACGGTCACATAAGTTACCAGTATGCAAGTATACAAGTACCCATACGCATAAAGACCTCTGTCGCATAAAGAACTCTGTCACATAAGTTATCCGTATGCAAGTATACAAGTACCCTTATGCATAAAGACCTCTGTCACATTAGTTACCAGTATACAAGTACCCTTATGCGTAAAAACCTGTGTCACATAAGTTACCAGTATGCAAGTATACAAGTACCCTTACGCATAAATACCTCTGTCACATAAGTTACCCGTATGCAAGTATACAAGTACCCTTATGCATAAAGACATCTGTCACATAAGTTACCAGTATACAAGTATACAAGTACCCTTATGCATAAAGACCTCTGTCACATTAGTTACCAGTATGCAAGTATACAAGTACCCTTATGCATAAAGACCTCTGTCACATAAGTTACCAGTATGCAAGTATACAAGTACCCTTATGCATAAAGACCTTTGTCACATAAGTTACCAGTATACAAGTATACAAGTACCCGTATGCATAAAGACCTCTGTCACATAAGTGACCAGTATGCAAGTATACAAGTACCCTTATGCATAAAGACCTCTGTCACATTAGTTACCAGTATGAAAGTATACAAGTACCCTTATGCATAAAGTCCTCAGTCACATTAGTTACCAGTATGCAAGTATACAAGTACCCTTATGCATAAAGTCCTCTGTCACATTAGTTACCAGTATGCAAGTATACAAGTACCCTTATGCATAAAATCCTCTGTCACATATGTGGCCACGATGTATCTTAGGGATAACATTACTGATACTTATTATATATACTTACGTCTTACAAATATTTTTCTTAATATTGATAGATTTGACTTTCAGTTGAACATTGTAATACGTCTTTAGTACACGTTGTTGTGACAATATTGCACATAGTACTCACCTATGCTTGGGTTGAGGTAACAACAATGCTATATGATCGTGTTTTATTTTCGGAAATGTTTTTGTTTTACTCATTGTGAAAAATAAAGTTGTTTTAAAATTTTTAAAACTGGTTTCAATTTTATTTTGTTTCTCCGAGTGCATGTTGGCAACTTTTGTGATCAATAGCTTTACTTCTTTTACCGGCCTCACCTGTATGGTGGCAATATATGTGAACCCCCCAAATACCCAAATGTATAGGCCACTCAACAAAATCCTGTTCCATATGTCTAGTTAGGTCAAAATACATCGTTGAATTAATTTGTTTAGGTCTGGACACAAAACTTTGGTTTTATGCAAGGAAGGATTAAAAGTTTCTAGTACCTATGTCTCTCTGAAAGATTTAAACTAACGCTGCTTATGAGTTCGCGACCGCCTGCGTTTATCATGCTCGAAAACATCCGTCTGTTGGAGAGGTGCCAGTGACTTGTGATAGCCTTGTGTAGTTTTCCTACATTAACCAGACTACCCTCCATTCATATTGGCGCCACTGCATAATCAAATTCGTCTTATCAAAGTACGGCGTTTTAAATCAAAAAAATTAAACAATTCTTTCGTAATAGCATTGATTTACTTTTTTGACATGTGCAATACCAATAAGACTTTATCTTCGTTGTGAGTATCTCACTGATATTTTCAGATCCGTTGTCCACTCGAAAGATTGAGCCAATTGTCGAGGGATTGTAGTATTGACGATCATAGAGAGGCAAACGAGCGGAAATCGTTAACAGCCTGTTTCATTCAAGCAATCCTTCCAGTTGGTACATTGACGTGGTAAAGTCCGCCAGAGACTCTCCGTTATACGGTCCGTTTGAATGAAGACCTAATTGACACGATACATTTTAAATATTCACCGTTTAAAGAGGGAAGTGATCGGTGAAGGTATAGCCTGCGAAATTGATTGTTTGATTTGTGATTTACGCCGTACCCAAGGTTATTTCACTTATATTACTGTGGTGTTAGTTTCAATGGTGGAAGAAAGCGGGCAAATATTCCGAGGAAATCGCCCTAATCCCGCTCGACACTTGCAACTTCCCAACTAAGGGAAGTTTAAGAACCTAGCCGGCAGGCGGACGACCCATTGAACCACATTGACATCGGCACGAGAGCGATACACCCCATCGACGATGACACGGTCGAAATAGAAGGGTTCAATGAAGCATATAACCAGAAGTCAAGTAAATAATATAACCATTATCAGACTGGTACTTGCTACAATTCATTTCACCATTACTCCTGTCTTTATATCCACACATTTTACAATATGTGTCTTAACAACTACACATTTTAACAACATCTGAACCCTCTAGCTAAGGTCAGGATGTGTCTAGGTTAGGTCAATGCTGTCTCGCCTTAGCATTGGGGGAACATTACATTTCCAACATAGCAAAACACTCCATATTTTGGTTGTGACAGTGTTACTGTATAATGTTGGAGAACACCGCAATCACATAAGTAAAAAACCCTTGAGCCCGGCGTATCGCCAATCAAACAAACAATATAACATGTGATAGGAGAAAACAATAGTCAGATTAAAACAAAGCATGTTAATAAAGAACGTCTTCAACAGAAGGTAAATAGGAAGATTTCAATTCGTGAACCTATTAACGTCGTTCAGATACACAAGCATTTTAGGGGAGTGATTCAGTATTATGGTTTATTTTACCATTATATTCAACAGCAATTATTGAAATGATATTGATGTTTATCAAATTTATAAGAGGGCATAAAGCTACATAACAAAAAAAAATCTATCGCTTCGTTAAACCCCTTTTGTATCATAACAAAAATAAATAAATGAAATGAATCATGTGTCCTAGTTTGTCCCTCCTGTGTTATTTGTGCACGTGTTTGTCTGGTTTCTCTTTGTACAATAACCTAATTAAAAACAACTTTCCCAGTTCACTCGACATACTATTTATTACTTATACATGTTAAATACAAATCACCTTCTTAAGCTGATTATGTTTTGCTTGCTATGACGCCAAACCTAGTTTTGCGCCAAACAGTCCAATAGAATTGACTCAATAGTGTTTAAAATCTCGTTATTCTCTTGGTATGAGAGTGGATGAGATATGGTATTGGAACTCCAGTACGGAAGGTCACAGATGACAAAACTAACTTACAACGGCTTACTTATCCTGTGTAAAACCATTTCATTCAAAATTTAAAAAAAAAATCGCTGGCAGCAATTAGCGACCATGCCCATACATGCGTATCAGATAAGTACCCTCACTTCTCACCCCTAAGGCGTTTCAATTTGTTAAATTGAACGACTTGTTCACGTTAGTTACATGTATATCCAGCAGACAGATAATGTTAATTTAGTAGGGAAGTTTAGAGGGATGTGGAATTCAGAAATCGGTTAATTTATGCGTGATCAGTTCAGGCAACCAGACCTCGCTTACTTTGTCTACTCTCTAACTCTCTGGAAAGAATTGAAAACAGTATGGACAGACATCCATTTGGTAGAACCAGATTCAATACTCTATTTTTTCGCTGTGACTTGTTGCAGACAGAATGAAAAATGTAAATGGTGTGATTTAAAAAAACAAATTTGAAATCGGAATCACAGGAAAATCTCTGGATAGTGTTTATGTCTCGAGGGGATGCCAGAAATTGCCTTTCAAATGAAAGGAGGCGATTATGGAAAAGGAGACGGCCCAGAACATCTCAAAAATAGAATTAAGTCAAAGAAGGTTCACGTCAATCATTCAGCTCTTCTATTACAATAAGCACCTGTTATTACCGATTCGTGAAGGGTCCGTCTAAATTAGACCATAGACGAACAGGTTAACAAATTAAACAGTAATATATTTTGACCTGACTACAGATATCGATAAAGGTTTGCTTCTCCTTTATTTAACACCTGTAGATTAAACGTGTCCCAATTGTAATCTATCAAGATATATTGATTCATGCCATATTTATGATTGGGGTGATACGCGTTGATCGGGCATATATATATAATATGTCAGGAAGCATTCTCCAATGAAGTCAATGTGATTACAGACAAATAAGACAGATCGTTAGGTGCAAGCTTTATATTTTCCACTTAACGACTCTCCATGAATTAGAACAGTTTGATTGCATATTTGTTCAAACATGTTAAGTTATGTGCTCTATTTTCAATAAATATGATATCTCGATGACCATTTATCGGTGATGGCACGTTTTTATCATCACTTTGTAAGTGGCTCTTAATTTCGAAAGCAAATACGAATACATAGATTTTGGATAAATATATATAAGTTATCCATTACAATCAAAATGATGATCATTCCTGAGTTGATCGTTTATCTCTCTCCAAAGATCTTATTAAGTCAAATTGAGAATAGTACAAAAAACAAACAAAAAACACAGCCACTTGAAAATGTATTGTAATGGCTTATTTACCTCCCAACATATAGCTTTAAGCTATACCAAAACTGCCATGTAAAAAACAACATGGTCTCATACTGGTTATTACAGTTCCGTGATCCAATAATAGCATTTACTGTCCATAGCCCTCTGGATATGTGAAGAGGGTTATGGCACCATGGCTATACGTGGTTCCTGGGTAGGATTTAGCTAATTCTGGCGCGAATGAAGTATTGACGACGAACCAAAAATCATAGCAGTCAGTCTCATTCCAGTTGGCATTCAAGTGGGTAAATCGCCGAGCTAACGTCCGTTAGAAATTGTTGGTTATACTGATCAGTCTGAATGAAACAAGGCGCGATGAATAAGGTGTATTTATTTAAAATATTCACCGTTTGAAGAGGAATGTTATCGCTGGAGTTAGCCTGTGAACTTAAGAAGTTGGTCAATGAAGCATGGGATCAGGCGTCTGGTGATGAATGACGACTGATTGAGTTATGGGCATTATTCCACTGATGTGTCTTTGCATGTCACTATCCAGAACTAGAAATCTTCAAAGGAAACAGAGAAACATGTTCTATGTTTCTGAACCAATTAACCTTTTGATGTTGACGTTTATCTTATACGTTTGTTTTCATTTAGTGTTTTGATCAGGCAATGTCTTTTGTCAACTTTTTTTTATTTAATTCTTATTTTATGGTAAAATAACAGTTGTGGTTTCCCACTAAGTGAAACCTTATTTCGCTGTTGTGTGTCCTATTGATTTTTACATAGCAAATACCAAAACTATTGGAAATTATAATGATTTAGTGCGCCGTCAAGATTAGAAACTCTTCCGATTTATAAATTTGACAAGTGCACCTTGGCATTTGTTCAAATAAATTAAATTCTACTGGAAAATACCAGGTGACAAATCTAATTTGCTCATTTATCCTGTAGCCGTCGAAGGTTATGTTAATATCTGTATCTGAACAATACCGCTTCTCGATTGCTTGCCAATTGGCCATATATTTAATCCAGTAAACTGACCGAGATAAGTGAGAAGGCCAACGGATTTAATTCAGACAGAATGTAGCCTACGACAACCACGAAACTAAAGGGGTTTGATAAAAGCAGTTGATATCGCCATTGATGTGGTCAACTATGAGCGGGGTATAGGTTAAGAACAACCGTTGTCACGAGTGCACCTGTTCGTCGCAGAAGGTTGTCGATGGAGGGATGATGGGTGTTATTGGGACCTAAGAGTTGAGAGGTCTGTAGAATGCAGTTAAATATTTATTTGTAATATAATACATTGTGAAATAAGACAACAGTTAATTTGCAGATAAAAATAATAAAAAAAATGATTTTCAGTGACTTAAACATTCATCCCCTCTCACTGTTTCGGTGGTAATTTTAGTACACAACTTCATTCACAAGCTCTACATCTCGAACCGAATTGGACAAAGCGAATGTTTAGTGGTTCTTAACCTGTTCTCATGTAGCCCGTGAGCTAGTTCGGCAAATTGCCATAATATGTGACTAGATTGTTAAAAGTGTGTAAATCATTCACTAACAAAGACTCACTGATATATTGATTTAATTCAAACTGAAGATAAACTACAACACAGATCATCATCAATATCATAATCAAATTATGTAGTATGCCTTACACAATATAAGTTATATAGGCTTGAGGTAGATATAATATGGTTTTGTGACCTGGCTGTGAAATTTCAACCCTAAGCCGCGTTCTCTATATCATAATCAAATTATTTAGTCTATCGTACACAATATAAGTTGTGAATCACCAGTGTTACTATTTTTTTCATAATCCACTTTTGAGATTTGTACACTGCGATGTTGTGGTTTATCAAATCATAAAGATGCAATTAAGACTTTCGAGTCGGTCAAAGAAAATACAGCTTAAAGTATACGAAAATTTACCCTGTAAAACGAATTGATTGGGTTATCGACAACCAAGTTTGGCAATTTTCGATAAATTATATTTATAATAAAATTTACATATGTTGGCGTACTAAGTGTATGTATCCGTCTTGTCATTGTATAACCCTCTATATGTCGTAGTCTAAATGTCCTGATGCTATATGTTCTTCATGTTTTATATATGTGTTGTGTAAATAGCAGAGAAAATATTATGCTAAGTATTTGATGTATCAGATATAGGGCATTCACCAGTGAATATGAGACAAACCTAGTCATGGCGCACATCATTCTATTGAATGGAGCCGCCAACAAATCAAATTATGATGATGATGACATATGTTGGCCACTATACAGTTTGTTGACACAACATGAAATCAGTCTGTTGAATTAACAGTACTTGATCCAGGTTTTGACATTCGTTGGATATTATGCATGGCTCAGGTTAAAAAAAATATATATTATTTTCACATGAAGGTAAGCTGTGAATTACGAGGAGACTACCATGAAATCACAAAGTTGAGAGTGTTTTCGTGAATGATATCTGTTGAGTGAAATAGAATTAAGACCCGGAATGTTCATGTCCTGTATCCAGTTCTTCTAACAAGCAATAGCGGAATGACTGCCGATTCGTCAAATGGTCGTCAGAATTAACTTAACCATGGACAAACTGTTTCACGATGAGACATTAATGTATCGCCAAGGGGCGATCTGGCTGGGGTTGGATTGGCTTGTTGTTCCCCAATGTTGGACACTGAACGATAAAACGAGTCCTGTTTCTTTCATTGGCAATAGGAAGAGAAAGTGATGGTGGTTATTCCAAAGTGAGACCTTGAAGTGAAAGTGATGGTGGTAATTCCAAAGTGGGACCTTAAATGAGCCTTTTTAGATGGATTCACGAGTCCTACCGTTTAGGAATAATCAGCTTCATTGTAGCCAAAGGGATGTATTAAAGGAAGCATTTTTACAGTTGGCAAACAAGCTAGATGAACGAAAACAGAGGTTTAGGGAAAGACAACATAGGCAATAGAATATCTCCACTGCAATACCTCTCGCGTTGAATCAATACACTTTGTTATATTATTGTTTGAGAGGAACCTATGTTCTCAAATTGAAGGTCTGTTTTAACCAAGTATATTGATTCAACAAGAAAGTAATGGTTGGGAGAGATTATTATAAGTGTTCCTCGGACGCATATATAGCAGAAAGCATTTTCCAACAAAGCAAAGATGATTACAGGCAATTCCGACAGATCGCTAGGTTTAGGCTCTATCTTTCCCATTTAATGACTATCTTATTCTCTAGATTAGCACAGTGTGATTGAACAGATTCTCAGCGGTTCTATGGACAACAGGGTCTGGTCTCAATCCGCTTGTTTTTAACATCATAATATGTAAATTCATAGGTCTTTATTTCAATTGAGAGTCACACCAGGGTCCACATACATTTATTATTATGATACTTACCACTAATGGTTAACGACATCAGACAGTTACACAGCTTCGGCTTTGAAACTCCTACTTTGAAAGTCTTAAACGATCTATATCGATTACCATTTATACAAAATGTTATGTATAGAGCTATTACTTAACTAAAATGAAGAAACAGAGAAATAAAACGGTTTCGGATACTCTAAAGATGTCGATAGTAATCAAAAAAATCGGTTAGTTGTGCCCCATTGAGAAATTGCCAAATTAACAAAGACCAATAGGTAAACGTACTGTAATGATATATATAAACGTACTGTAATGCTAATATTGATCACATTCCAATCTTGTGTAGATTTAATAGGGGTTATAGCCATATCAACTTTACCAATAACACTGTTCAAGCCAAGGTAAGTGATCGGCTATTAATCTTGTATATATACCGTTTGTTCGTCGCCTGGAAAAGACTGAACCATACATGCGTATCAGATAAGTACCCTCACTTCTCACCCCTAAGGCGTTTCAATTTGTTAAATTGAACGACTTGTTCACGTTAGTTACATGTATATCCAGCAGACAGATAATGTTAATTTAGTAGGGAAGTTTAGAGGGATGTGGAATTCAGAAATCGGTTAATTTATGCGTGATCAGTTCAGGCAACCAGACCTCGCTTACTTTGTCTACTCTCTAACTCTCTGGAAAGAATTGAAAACAGTATGGACAGACATCCATTTGGTAGAACCAGATTCAATACTCTATTTTTTCGCTGTGACTTGTTGCAGACAGAATGAAAAATGTAAATGGTGTGATTTAAAAAAACAAATTTGAAATCGGAATCACAGGAAAATCTCTGGATAGTGTTTATGTCTCGAGGGGATGCCAGAAATTGCCTTTCAAATGAAAGGAGGCGATTATGGAAAAGGAGACGGCCCAGAACATCTCAAAAATAGAATTAAGTCAAAGAAGGTTCACGTCAATCATTCAGCTCTTCTATTACAATAAGCACCTGTTATTACCGATTCGTGAAGGGTCCGTCTAAATTAGACCATAGACGAACAGGTTAACAAATTAAACAGTAATATATTTTGACCTGACTACAGATATCGATAAAGGTTTGCTTCTCCTTTATTTAACACCTGTAGATTAAACGTGTCCCAATTGTAATCTATCAAGATATATTGATTCATGCCATATTTATGATTGGGGTGATACGCGTTGATCGGGCATATATATATAATATGTCAGGAAGCATTCTCCAATGAAGTCAATGTGATTACAGACAAATAAGACAGATCGTTAGGTGCAAGCTTTATATTTTCCACTTAACGACTCTCCATGAATTAGAACAGTTTGATTGCATATTTGTTCAAACATGTTAAGTTATGTGCTCTATTTTCAATAAATATGATATCTCGATGACCATTTATCGGTGATGGCACGTTTTTATCATCACTTTGTAAGTGGCTCTTAATTTCGAAAGCAAATACGAATACATAGATTTTGGATAAATATATATAAGTTATCCATTACAATCAAAATGATGATCATTCCTGAGTTGATCGTTTATCTCTCTCCAAAGATCTTATTAAGTCAAATTGAGAATAGTACAAAAAACAAACAAAAAACACAGCCACTTGAAAATGTATTGTAATGGCTTATTTACCTCCCAACATATAGCTTTAAGCTATACCAAAACTGCCATGTAAAAAACAACATGGTCTCATACTGGTTATTACAGTTCCGTGATCCAATAATAGCATTTACTGTCCATAGCCCTCTGGATATGTGAAGAGGGTTATGGCACCATGGCTATACGTGGTTCCTGGGTAGGATTTAGCTAATTCTGGCGCGAATGAAGTATTGACGACGAACCAAAAATCATAGCAGTCAGTCTCATTCCAGTTGGCATTCAAGTGGGTAAATCGCCGAGCTAACGTCCGTTAGAAATTGTTGGTTATACTGATCAGTCTGAATGAAACAAGGCGCGATGAATAAGGTGTATTTATTTAAAATATTCACCGTTTGAAGAGGAATGTTATCGCTGGAGTTAGCCTGTGAACTTAAGAAGTTGGTCAATGAAGCATGGGATCAGGCGTCTGGTGATGAATGACGACTGATTGAGTTATGGGCATTATTCCACTGATGTGTCTTTGCATGTCACTATCCAGAACTAGAAATCTTCAAAGGAAACAGAGAAACATGTTCTATGTTTCTGAACCAATTAACCTTTTGATGTTGACGTTTATCTTATACGTTTGTTTTCATTTAGTGTTTTGATCAGGCAATGTCTTTTGTCAACTTTTTTTTATTTAATTCTTATTTTATGGTAAAATAACAGTTGTGGTTTCCCACTAAGTGAAACCTTATTTCGCTGTTGTGTGTCCTATTGATTTTTACATAGCAAATACCAAAACTATTGGAAATTATAATGATTTAGTGCGCCGTCAAGATTAGAAACTCTTCCGATTTATAAATTTGACAAGTGCACCTTGGCATTTGTTCAAATAAATTAAATTCTACTGGAAAATACCAGGTGACAAATCTAATTTGCTCATTTATCCTGTAGCCGTCGAAGGTTATGTTAATATCTGTATCTGAACAATACCGCTTCTCGATTGCTTGCCAATTGGCCATATATTTAATCCAGTAAACTGACCGAGATAAGTGAGAAGGCCAACGGATTTAATTCAGACAGAATGTAGCCTACGACAACCACGAAACTAAAGGGGTTTGATAAAAGCAGTTGATATCGCCATTGATGTGGTCAACTATGAGCGGGGTATAGGTTAAGAACAACCGTTGTCACGAGTGCACCTGTTCGTCGCAGAAGGTTGTCGATGGAGGGATGATGGGTGTTATTGGGACCTAAGAGTTGAGAGGTCTGTAGAATGCAGTTAAATATTTATTTGTAATATAATACATTGTGAAATAAGACAACAGTTAATTTGCAGATAAAAATAATAAAAAAAATGATTTTCAGTGACTTAAACATTCATCCCCTCTCACTGTTTCGGTGGTAATTTTAGTACACAACTTCATTCACAAGCTCTACATCTCGAACCGAATTGGACAAAGCGAATGTTTAGTGGTTCTTAACCTGTTCTCATGTAGCCCGTGAGCTAGTTCGGCAAATTGCCATAATATGTGACTAGATTGTTAAAAGTGTGTAAATCATTCACTAACAAAGACTCACTGATATATTGATTTAATTCAAACTGAAGATAAACTACAACACAGATCATCATCAATATCATAATCAAATTATGTAGTATGCCTTACACAATATAAGTTATATAGGCTTGAGGTAGATATAATATGGTTTTGTGACCTGGCTGTGAAATTTCAACCCTAAGCCGCGTTCTCTATATCATAATCAAATTATTTAGTCTATCGTACACAATATAAGTTGTGAATCACCAGTGTTACTATTTTTTTCATAATCCACTTTTGAGATTTGTACACTGCGATGTTGTGGTTTATCAAATCATAAAGATGCAATTAAGACTTTCGAGTCGGTCAAAGAAAATACAGCTTAAAGTATACGAAAATTTACCCTGTAAAACGAATTGATTGGGTTATCGACAACCAAGTTTGGCAATTTTCGATAAATTATATTTATAATAAAATTTACATATGTTGGCGTACTAAGTGTATGTATCCGTCTTGTCATTGTATAACCCTCTATATGTCGTAGTCTAAATGTCCTGATGCTATATGTTCTTCATGTTTTATATATGTGTTGTGTAAATAGCAGAGAAAATATTATGCTAAGTATTTGATGTATCAGATATAGTACATTCACCAGTGAATATGAGACAATCCTAGTCATGGCGCACATCATTCTATTGAATGGAGCCGCCAATAAATCATATTATGATGATGATGATATCCAGCGATACGTTTAGCATCATAGAGTAAAGTGACAATTCAACAGAGTAGTGCACAATTCATTATGAGTGTGTACTTCCGTTTATTTAAACCTCCTTCAGCAGTAGAAATTGGTTTAAATAACATGCTGAAGATGGTTTAAATAAACCGGAATAAACAGTCATAACGAATTGTTTGTCATTCCTAGGAGATGTCACTTTATTACTTCATATAAGATAAGGTAATGCGAGAAGACAGATAGTTGTGTACTCTGGCACAATGTGCTCACCTTTTGAACTGAACTCTATTGTTATAGGTGTGAAACTTTCCTACATACGAAAATAAAAGCTGTACGTTCAAACAAGAAGTAAATTATTGGCATTTTGCAAACCTGTCATTTTATGCTGAACTTACCCTTAATTAGTATATAACCAGTCTGTGTCTAACCTATGCAAATATCCAAAGGGTGCCTACTCAACACATTTAACACTTGTATAAACACGTTCCTTACGTTCAATTACTCTCACACATTGTAGGGGGGGAGGGGGGGGATACTTTAATGATAAACCGCAATTATCAATAAATTAATACAAAAGTGGTGTAACTCCGAAGAAGGTTAAACTCATTTTGAACTAAACATTTGGGCGCTTTATTTTTTCCATCACCTGGAGAGTAATGTAGGAACTGACATGAAACATACGGTATATTATTGATATAATGGTCATCGATGCATCAATCACAGTCGCAATCACACCCAGGGCGTTTGAATTTATGACCAACAG
>JAUELC010330614.1:0-14149 GCA_031471745.1 Cryptochiton stelleri
ATAATAAAGTAAGACAGAGTATCCAAATAGAGCCCTCTAGCAAAGGGCAGTATGTTACTAGCTTACATCCACGGTGTCTTTGCTTAGCATTGGAGGAACAACAATTTTCCAACACATATAAACACTTCATATTTTGGTTGTGAACGTGTTACTGTTTAATGTTGGAATACACCGCCGTCATTTAAATGAAATACTCTTGAGTACGGCATTTAACACCAATCAAATAAATTAAATAAAAAAAATAAAAATTGATAGTGCTAGTCACTACGACAGTTCGGCTTGGTGCTGCCCCTTAGCGCTGAGAGCATCAGGGCAACAGGGAGCTCCCTCCAACCGCCCGCAAGAATTATCATGATAAACTGTTTACACTTTCGAATATTAGGTCGTTCTAGTTTAATGAAACCAAGCTTTAACTTTATGGAGCAATTGTAGTTCTACTCTTGGTGAATGATCATGTTAAGGAACCAGTTAGTAGACATTTCTGAATATGAATATCCACAGCAAGGTGACCATAAGTTTGGTATTCAATTGGTTTGGCGAGTGCGAGATTTATAGGATTAAAATGGTGAATTTGATTAGTGTTTTACGTCGCACTGAAAGGTTATTTCACTCATATATAATGTCATCAGTGGAGGAAAAAATGCAAGAGGACAACACGACCATCAATAGCCTTTAGCGAGGTTCTAAATAATTTCTATAAATCTGCTTAAAACAGTTTATCGTTTAAGGTCATATTAATTTTGAGTTTGCCTCCTATGTCATGTAAATAGTATGTAATATGCAAGTTCTCTATGGTCACTCTATCTTGATCACTGAAGCGGTGAACTTAATCTGGGTACACATGGAATCCTTTGTTAATCTGACTCGTCACACAAGGGTATAGCCATAAAATTATTATTTCGCCCTAAAATACCGCAATACGGGTCTTTAGAAATCTGTCTATTTGGTATACACCAGCAATGAGTACTGATATTTCCTTTAGCCGAGAAAAAAACTGAATGCCCACCTTGATTTTTGGGGTTATTTATTTTTTTTCGTCAATGACAATCGGTACACTTGAATATGATTTAGCTATATTTTGGCAGTATTAATTAAAACCAATATTTTCCCGACCAACGCACCAAATGAAAACACAAATATCGATTAACTTCGTAATGAATAATGTGCGTATGGGCGACTAATGATCCGTGTTATTCATCAAAGAACACGTTGGTAAAACATAAGGGATTTTCATTCCCTATTCGGGAAGTATACAGACCCAGGGGAGTCATATAGACCTCCGGCCTCAGCCAATATCAATACTGTGGGTCCGTGTAACTTAGTATAGACCTCATCAAAAGACCTAAACTGTGTTATTTGGCTGAAAGAAATGTCGTATTGATCAGATAGGTTCATGCATCCACCAAATTATTAGGAGACGTCTTTTTCTTAGGAATGCTCGATCTTCGAAGAAAATAGTGGTTATTGTTATTATTACAAATACTTACTCAAACAACTCAAATTCGTTTGGTGTAACGATTGTCCAAAATTTGCAAAGGAATATTTCCCAAACGGTATTTAATATTGTAATCTAACGAAATGGATGAAAAGGTGGATATGATTAATGGCAACGACATTACGTTAGATTTCTACTCTCTGTTCACATTAGTTTAGAACCGATAAACGATTGTCCGAAGAAATTAAATTAAATTGTTTGAGGAATTTATTATTACAACATAAACAAACAAAAAGAAAGGAAACGCAAACATAAAAATAAACAGTCCATTCCGTAGTTATTTTGTTGAATTTTTAACGCGAGGAATGTATGCAAATCTTAAATCTATGGAACATTTTTATAATTTTGTTAACTTATTTATTTGATTTATATTCAAAAAGAAATCACACCCACGTTGCTTCTTTTCTTCAGTTGCCGTTTAAAACTAGTTAGACTGACCTTTTTGTTTGGACTTGTGACTGTCGGTACACCAGAATAGCAATTATTGTATTTTGGCAGTCTTAGTTGAAACCAATATCGTTCTTACCAACGCATCACACACGACACCCCAAAGTTATCATAAATATCGATGACTTTCTAATGAACAATTTGTGTATGGGCGACTAATGAGCCACGGTATTCATCAGAGTACACGTTGGTAAAACATACGACTAATAGTGTAGCGGTAATTACGCAGGTTGTAAAGAAACTGTGCTTAACCAGCTGTTAGGCATTTATCAAAGAAGACTATAATGATCTGCCATTCATTCTCAATAAATTATGATATTGCTGAAAGAAATGTCGCCTTAACCAGATGGATTATTATGTAATCGCCAAGATATTATACCCCTATCCCCATAAAACAATAGTTGGGACTTTTTCTGACGCGGGAAGCATCGCCCTTATAAGAAAGTATTGAAATTCCAATTCAAGTAAAAAGTCAATTGCTGTAGCGAATATCCAAAACTCTAAAGGGAAATTTCACAAAAGGTATTTAGTCTTGCCATAGTAAAAACTAGATGACGAGGTACATATGATTAACAGAAACGAAATGGTAATTAAGAAGCAATAACTGATTCCTTCGAGAAGTCAATGTCATGGTTGTAAGAATGTAATCTCCAAAGATTAAAAACACAAACAAAAGAAGTGAAAAATGTTAATGCTTAAATCATATAACTAAGAGACATTATAATAATATATTTAATTATATTTTTGTTTTATATTTGCCAAAGTAATCACGCCTACGTTGCTTCTTTCCATCAGTTTCATATTCAAAAATACGAATACATTTGTATTAGCACAATTCTTGGTTCACTGCGGTGATGGATTTTGTATGTAATGTCTAGGACCCCTATAAGCATGCTGATGAAATATTGAACGCCCACGCCTGGCTGTTGACCCTTTATCCAATCAATCGACCTATTGCGTCATTTCCCCAATTGACGTGACTTAGTTCTCGAATTGCATTGGTTGGTTCGCCCTAATGTTATGTTGAATAGTTCTATTTTATTTCCCTATTTTCTCTGCTGTTACCATCTCTATATTGATTTTTTTTATTCGTGTGGAATGCACTTGATAGGATCTCATATAGGATACGTTAATCTACATGGATGCAACTTTTGTCAGCTGCGCCAAATATGGCCACATTGCCTTAAAAATGACCATACATTACACAAAAACCGAAACTCGAAGAAGTCGGTAGTTACCGGAGATAAGGGAATTGGGACATGCATGACTGATGATAATGACCATTTTGTTTTATTTGGTCTCGTGGCATTCAGAACACTTAAAGCTCATTAAACTGTATGTCTTTCTGACAAAGGCACCAAGCATGATATTGCTATTTAGAGAAAACATCAAAATCGATTGTCATTTCAATTAATAAGTTCTGTATAGGCGTCTAATGATGCACGTTATTCATCAAACAACAAACCAACTATATTTTAGCAATAATTAGCACGCTTGTCAATATACTGTGCTTACACAGCTGCCA
Organism: Cryptochiton stelleri; assembly: GCA_031471745.1. Classification (NCBI taxonomy): domain Eukaryota; kingdom Metazoa; phylum Mollusca; class Polyplacophora; order Chitonida; family Mopaliidae; genus Cryptochiton; species Cryptochiton stelleri. The sequence continues at coordinate 3,468 of JAUELC010330614.1, forward strand.
AGCGTTATCAAAGAAAACGGCATTCATTGTCAATAAATATTAATACTGAGGACAGAAATGTCGCATTGACCAGATAGGTTCCTATGTTATCACCAAGTTATGTCAAACGTCCATTTTGTTTGAAGTATACAAGAACTTCGGATAAAATAAAGGTTGCTGTCGTTACTATTCCTGACGTTGGACGCCTATCCAGAACCAATAACCGATCATCTTGAGTCCAATTCAATTGTTTATGGAATTTAATATCTCAAACAAATTAAAAACGCAAACAAAAGAAGAGAACAAAATATGTAATTGCGTTCAGTAGTTATTAATTTGGAGTCTTAAATAAATGTGTAACTGTAAAAAATATTTGTTTAATGTATGACTCATATACATGTAGGACACTTTACTAATTTATTTGATTTACTTTTTGATTTATATACCCCCAAAATAACCATGTCTACATTGAATCTTTCCGTCAATTTCAGTTTTAAACAAATAATATTGACCAGTTTTTGTATTTCTTACTCTCCTGACTGTCGGTACACTATAATATCAGTGAACTGTATTTTGGCAGTTGTAGTTAAAACCAATATCGTTCTGAACAACGCCTCGAACATCACAAAGTCATTGATCATCAGATAAAACATAAATACCGATTGACTTCTTAATGAATAAGTTGTGTATGGGCGACTAATGATCCGTGTAATTCATCAAAGTACACGTTGGTAAACCATACGACCATTATTGTAGTGGTAATTAGGAAGGTTGTACAGAAACCGTGCATAGTAGAATAGGTGACTAATGAGCCGTGTAACTCGTCAAAGAACACGTTGTTTTTGTTTTTTTTCAGGTTAATTCAGAACCATTAACCGATTCTCTACAGACGTCAAACTCACTGATTTATTGAATGTAAATTACGAAGATTTAAAACGCAAACAAAAGAAGCGGAAAAAAATATAATTTAAACTTGCGTTAAGTAGTTATTAATTTGGTATCATAAATTCGAAATAAACGTATAAATCATATACCTGAAGGATACTTTAATCATCTTGATTATCTTTTTGAGTTATATTCCCGACAATAATCATGTCTGCAGTGTATCTGTCCGTCAGTTTCAGTTTGAAACCGACAATGCTAGCTTTTTTTATTCTTATTTTTTAGGTGCTTATCTCATGTGACTCTCGGTACTCTAGAATATCAGTGACTTGTATTTTGGCAGTCTTAGTTTAAACCAATATAGTTCTGACCCACCCACCAAACCTCATACAGTCATTGGTCATCAGAGAAAACATAAATATCGATTGACGTCTTAATGCATAATGTGAGTATGGGCGACTAATGAGCCGTGTAATTCACCAAAGGACACGTTGGTAAAACATACGACCAATATTTTTTGCGGTAATTATAAATGTTGTATAGAAACTGTGCTTAAGCAGCTGTTAGGCATTTATCAAAGAAGACTATAATGAGCCCCATTCATTCTCAATAAATAATGATATTGCTATAAAAATGTCGCCTTGACCGGTTGGGTTCTGATGTAATCACCAAGATGTAATAACCGCATCCCCAGGAAAACAATAGTTGTTGGGTCTTTTTTCTGACGCTGGAATCATCATCCATTATAAGAAAATATGGAAATTCCAATTAAACGAAACATTGGTAAAGTGAACATCCAAAATTGTTAAAGGAATATTTTACAAAGGATATTCAGTATTTTATTAGAAGGAAATGAACGAAAATGTGCGTATGATTAATGACAACGAAATTGCATTAGATTTCTTCTCTCTTTTTTTTCACGATCATTGAAAACTATAACCGGTTCTCTCCAGAAGTTAAATTCATTGATTTAGGGAATGTAATATGGGAGGATTAAAATGCAAACAAAAGAAGCGGAAAAAATATAATTTTAACTTGCGTTTAGTAGTTATTTATTTGATTATTTTTTTAATTATTTATTTTCCCCACAATAATCATGCTTGTTTCCGTCAGGTTCAGTTTGAAACGGATAATACTGTCTTTCTAAATTTATTTTTGGTGTTTATCTCTAGTGACTGTCGGGAGAGTATAATATCAATGAATTGTATCTTGACAGTGTTAGTTAAACCCAATATCGTTCTGAATAATGCACCAAACATGACACAGTCCCTGGTCATCAGAGAAAACATAAGTACCGATTAACGTCTTAATGAATAATTCGTGTAGGGCAACTAATGGTCCGTGTAATTCATCAAAGTATACGTTTGTCAAACATACAACCAATATTGTAGCGTTAATTACAAAGGTTGTAAAGAAACTGGGTTTAAACAGTTGGTAGGCATTTATCAAGGAAGAATATAATGATCCTCCATTCATTGTCAATAAATAATTGATATTGCTCTAAAAATGTCGCCTTGACCAGATGGCTTCGTGTGCAATCACCAAGATGTTATGCCCGTTTCTCCCGGAAAACAATAGTTGTCGGTATTTTTATGACGCTGGCCGCATCATCCGTTTTAAGAAACTATTGGAATTTCAATTCAACGAAAAAATTATTGGTGTAGCGAATGTCCAAAAATCGTAGTATTTTTCGAATGGTATCGAGTCTTCCAATAGAACTAAAATGGATTAGAAGGTACATATGATTAACAGAAACGTAACTTTGATTAAGAAGCAATAATTGATTCTTTCAAGACAAATTCATGGTTTTGAGAATGTTATCTCCAAAGATTAAAATAACAAACAAAAGAAGCCATAAAATAAGATGACATTTGAATCATTTATTGAATTATCTATTTGTTTGATATCGGCCAAAGTAATCACGCCTACGTTGCTTCTCTTCGTCAGTTTCAGTTTCAAGTTTATAATACAATTGGATCAACACAATCCTTGATTCACTGCGGTGATGGATTATTATGTAATGTCTATAGCGTACTGATGAAATATTGAATGTCCACGCCTGAGCGCTGGTCTGATCAATTGAATTATAACGCCATTTCCCCAATTTACGTGACTTGGTTCTCGAATTGGATTGGTCGGTTCTACCAAATGTTATGCTAAATCGTTTTATTTTATTTCCCTATTTTCTCTGCTTTTACTACCATGTTGATTTTTATTTGTGCTGAATGCACATGATCAGATGTCATTTAGGATACGTATATCTTCACGGATATCAATTTGGTCTGCAGCGCCAACTATGGGGCAAATGGCCTTAACAATAACCATTCATGACATAAAAGCCGAAACCCGAAGGAGACGGTAGTCGCAGATAGGCGAATTATTACACGCATGACTGATAATAATGACGGTTTTTGTTTTATTTGGCGTCATGACAGTCGGTACACTTAAATATCATTGAACTGTATGTCTTTTTCTGACCAAGGCACCAAACATCACATTAATATTTAGAGAAAACATCAATATCGATTGTCTTCTTAATAAATACTTTATGTATGGGCGACTAATGATCCATGTTATTCGTCAAAGAACAAAACAACTATATTGTAGCGATGTATAGAAATTTTGCTTACGCAGCTGCCAAGCGTTATCAAAGCATACGGCATTCATTGTCAATAAACATTAATACTGACGACAGAAATGTATTGACCAGATAGGTTCCTATGTTATCACCAAATTATTTAAAACGTCCATTTTGTTTGAAGTATACAAGAACTTCTGATAAAATAAAGGCTGATGTCGTTACTTTTTCTGACGTTGGAAGCATCATCCATTATAAGATAATATTACAATTTATAGTCAACGAAAAGGCAGTTGGTTAAGTGAATGTACAAAATCCCTAAAGAAACACAACGCATGGCACTGGACATAGTTATGATCAATGGCATTGAAATCACTTTGATTTCGTCTCTTTTTCATGTCTATTCAGAACCAATAACCGATCCCCATGAGTTCAATTCAATTGTTGAGGGAATTTAATATTTCTAGACTAATAAAAACGCAAACAAAAGAAAAGAAAAGAAAAACAATTGTTAAATTGAAAGCATCATTCATAATAAGAAAGTATTGAAATTTCAATTCAACGAAAAAAAATTGGTGTACTAATCGTCCATAATTCGTAAAGGAATATTTTACAAAGTGTATTCAGTCTTGATATAGAACGAAATGAATGAATATGTTCGTATAATTAATAACATAGAAATTGCTTTAGATTTATTTCTTTCTTAACGACAAGTTAAAACCAATAAGGGAATATCTTGATAAATATAATGTGAATAATAAAAAACTGAAACAAAAAGGAATAAAAAAAATTTGAAAACTTAATATTGAATTCTTATTTCTTAGTTTTATTTCTTTCGATAAAACAATTAAGCAATCATAATAATAGGCTTATATTAGCTGAAAAATACATTATATGGGTCTTGTTTTCTTTGGAAAGCCAATAAGATTCCACTGCAGATATCTGTTTTATTTTTCCAATTTTATTATTGTTAATGCATAAATTCCCACCGTCTCTGTGGGCTCACATTATCAAACTTAGAATTTCTATTACTGATTATTTTTTTTTAGTTTCGAGAAGAAATTTATTAATAAAATCAGGTCTTTATTCGGACACATCACTTGACAACTATATCTGTATGCCCTAACCCACCACACAAACCTACGAGAAAACTGTCTGCAGACGTAATAACCTGATGGGTCACACTTCATATACACATTCAATCCACTCGCTACTCATGGTTGTAACGGTTAAACTAGTGCTATAAATTATAAACTTCAGAAAAGGGTGTAATTTGTTTGATCTATTTGATTGACATTTTCCACTGTAAGTCAAGCCTTCGTTGTATCTTTTCGCCATATGACGAGATTCTTTATTTTTACCAAGGTTAATAATTTGACCCGACAAAACAGCGGAACAAAAACCGGTATAAGAAATGGGATGGACAATTAATACGGACACACACAACAAACCCTGGGTTTAAGTACAAAATCCAGAAAAGTAACACTGTAAGTAGGTTTTGTCAAACAGCCGAAAACATGCCTGTGTACGTCACTATATAAGCAATGTGATGAATTAGTAATGAAGATACACATGTCAAAACCACTGTACAATTAAATAACCCAGGAAAGTACATTCGGACAATGACGCCTTACCAAACATAACACATCTAATCCTGTTTCATTGTGGCGGTTCTCATTAGATTCTTTCCTTCATTTGTCTAAGACTTAGAACTTTCAGCTCAATACAAAGATTTTTACGCCAGTCAGGCAATCTGTAATGTCTATAAATGTGGTTCAAGCCGTATTAGCCTATATCTAGCCAAAATCACAAATCAAACTTGTAGCAACTTTTAGACTAACTGGTGCTATATTTCAAACACAAGCCTTCGCTATCTGTGGACTGAATTCATGCAATATCCCTCCCATGAGAATAAGTTGTGACTAACTTAGTACTTAGTAGATGAATAAAAAATGAATAAGTTATAGCTAGGGTTGGGAGCAAAACAATGGCATCAATCATATAAGCAAACAATCATGAAGTAGATCTGATGATATACAAGTACCTATTAATTCAGTTATTGTAAAAACTGTGCTATATTGGAAACCATACATCTTATTTTTCGAAAAAAGGTCAATTCGAAAGTTTTGATCGTGACTCAAACACTCTCCGGACGGAACGTAGGACTAAACGTAGATCAGACATATACATTCATTACCAATTTAGTGCAGTGCTTTTAATGGCGACTTAATTGCGGTGGCGCAATTCAGGATATATGCGTCACTCAAATCCCGTAGTACCACTTCGGTAAAAGTAAAAAAAAATGTTTTCAAGCATCCCATAGCTTAATGGTTATAGAGACTGTGTATAGGTTACACAAGAAGAGAATAGATAAGGGAATGCAATTCTTAAAGGGTGGCGTGACACTGGTCGACACAAAGCCGTCATAACTTGGAAAGCTTTGGGGTGTCGTCAGAAATATGTCAAACGAATACACTTCTGTCTAAACTCATACGGTCCAACTTTTATCGGACAAAGAGTTAAAATGTCAAACAATTTTGTCATTTACACTCGAATAGTCCGAAAATCGCCACTATCGAGTTGGGCAAATCTTTTGACTTCATGGGCTGGCTTCACAACGGAAATTCTGACTTGTAAAGCAATTTAAAACACGGTGTCATGAGTTAAAGGACATTTGTCTGTATGTTGTTGCAGCACTATTCAGTGTATGTACGTATGGTGGATTTGACATGCCATATAGGTGGTACCCCATTACATATATATGTATATAGTAAATATCCATATAATTTTCGCATAAACATAGTATGTCGTTTAATACACCAACAAATATTAATTTTGAAGGATTTGTGTAATATGTTCTTAATGATAATCAATACTATGGAGACATGTACAAATGGGGCGTAAAAATCTACCATAATGAATGTTCCATGTGGCTCTGTCTCGCCCGATATAATTAAAAACAAATCTTTAAAAGGGATTTATTTTTACAACAAAAATAGATTGATGTTGTCTACCTTTTAGACTAACTTTATTTTGTATGTTTTCTCGAACAAATGAGTGACCGATTGAACATGTTTTATTATATACTAGCATCGCGTATTTGTCGATAGCAATATGACGATGACTGTCCACAAAATAAGAAATATCGTAATTCAAAAGTATGCAGTTTAACTGGATTTTGTTTCTACTCAAATCGAAAGCTGCTTTGTATAATCTGGCCCGTATTCTTCGTTGAGCGTTACACCTTCTCCAAGACTTCAACGAAAGGCAACAGCTAGTCGCCGTAAAACTGTCATATCTTCTAGGTTGTTGGGTACAATTTCTGGAAATGCCCACTTTTGGTACATCTATAGGCCTATATATTCAAACGTATAGCAATATACATATCTGTCAATGTACTACAGTATGTAAATATCAATACAGAGATCTACATATATACAGTCTTCACTGGGTTAGAATTCGGGAAGCATTATAGCGTGAACCTCCGTAGCTCAGTCGGTAGTGTGTTGGGCCTGTAATCTAAGGTCCCTGGTTCGAATCTCGGTGGAGGCAAAAGCAAATTTTTCTCTCTGCATTTATAAAACTATATATACTAGAAACCGATGTCAAATGACTGCAAAACGTACCACCGGTGAAATTGGCGTTAACTTTCCAAACTGTAAGGACGCATTTACGACTGAACACTCAGTATAGTACAATATACTGTTAGAAGACTAACTTAGGTGTGTCCCTATTAGTGAAACAATCATCGACTACTGCGTGTAATCTATTCCCCTTATTTGTTATTGATTTCCAAACCAACAAAATACAGATATAGGACAAATCACTCGTATTTCTGAACAAATTGTTTTCGCAACCAAAACCTTAACAATTATTTAAAAACTAACACCGTTATAAAATTCGAGAGACACACACTAGTTCGCTCAATGCTGGGTCGTTTTATTTTTTCATTCGTTTTTTTCGGGAAAGAAAAGTTTTAATTTAGGTTCTTTCTTGATATTTAATGCCTAACAGACGATGTTATTAAGTGCCGCTAGATTCAATGGGTTAATTATTGGGACATATTCTTATCGATGGAGACAATAACTAACTGTCAGGAACAGTAATTAAGAACAAAGTTATTAGGTACAATATTTTATCCTATTTGTAAAAATATTAAATACAAAATGACTTACCTCAATAACTTCTTGATATATTTCCCTATCTGAATACGTTGAAAGATATTTCTGTAGTGTCACGGTTGTTCTTTGTTCTTCTAATGTCCTGTTGTCTGTAGTGGAACACCGTCGCGTAAAATGAACGAGCCAGGCATGCGCAAGATTGTTAAATAGGCAGAAATGTACAGCAGTCAACGTCACGTTTCTATGGTAACGAGATGCTAACTTCGCATAGATATTTCTCCATCAGACAAAAGCTAAACGCCTTCGTGATTTTGGTTTGATTTTTTGTCGGTATGTTCTAATCACTTATCAATAGCTAAAAAACATAATCGATGATGTGGAAAAAAAAAACAAACAATGAGAAACGTTCCAGCTATGCACAGCGGCACGCTTATTGGCAGAGCCAAAAATCTCCCCCATACAGTTTCGCCTGGTATAAAAGCGATGAATAAAACCACAGGGAAAACCGCTAAATTAATTTAGAAAGTTAACCATTACCATCATTTTGCCTCAATGCCACACAAACTAAGCCTTCAGCTTTGACAGTTGCAATAGGCCCATGTGAACGGGTTAATGCGTTGGCGCCTTGTCCGACTTGAAGAGGAAATTTAATTATCGCTGCGATTCCATATTCGCTTGTTTTTGTTCTGCTTTTGTATAGTATGTATTAATTTGTTCGTTTCGTTGTTCGTTCGATCATTTATTTATTTATTTACTTATTTACTTATTTACTTATTTAATTATTTATTTATTTATTTATTCATGTATTAGTAGACGAAAGGGGGATGCTGTTGTAACGAAACGCTGTTGTGACAAACATTATAACTCTTTTTTTTAAAACATAAAATTAGCGACGACTCCAAGGTGACGGAAACCACCCTCGATGTCACTGGTAGCATACTCTGACGAGATGTAAGACAAACACATGAAGCATACTATGATACAGTAAGATAAAGTGTTAAACATTGCAGTACAAGGCGCCACAACAAATCGTATTCGTGGTGTCCCTTATGTCAGAGTTTAGTAGGGCACAGGAATCTCACACCAGCCACCTGCCCAAAATATTTCATAAATGGGCTCACTGTCATAGTAGATACCCAAAGGTATGTATTTAATATTCAGTGCACACATCGGTGAAGGCGATGAAGAGGATGAATTAATTGCTACAAATATACTTAAACACTTTACCAATGATTTTCCATTACTACGGAATGTAAAGGCGTTGGATTTCAGATGAACAGTGGTAGACTGTTAGCACTCAGCATTTAATTCGAATTAAGACCGGCTTATTGGGAAGCGATGCAGTTTAGCCTATGCGAACAGATCAAGCCTGTTTTAACTGGGTACTCTCATTGCAGCTGTCATCGCCCATTCGTCCAGTTAGCATTAAGACCCCGCCTTGAACCTGCTTAACAAATCAGTAGTCTTTCTTTGTTGAGTAACGATTGTCCAATGGTATGGCGAGCGTTTCAAGTCGTAAGGCCATTAATTGAATCGATCGTCCACCGAGTCAAACTTAACACGTACAACAAAAAGAAGTGTTTCTCTCTCGATAAGTGCTCAGCCTTCAATAAAGCAACCAGAGATTAGCGCGGTGTCAGTTTACTGTGGCTGGGTGGGGCATAGGATTGGTTGTCTTTGACACAATCATTCCAGTTTATGTTTGTTTATTTGCTTGTTTGTTTCTTTGGGGGTTTGACGCAGTACTTTTCATTCATATGACGGCGTGCCAGCTCAATGGGTAAAGAGAACCACCCTCGACGCCACTGATAACAAGCAATGCCAAGATACAATACAATCACACAACCCAAAACATGGTGCAATAAGAACAAGTTTGCGAATGTACAGGGCGAGACGTCACAACATACCGGCTTCATGTTGCGCATCAGCTCAGAGAACATCCGGTCACAGGAAACTCCCACCAACTGCCGGCTCATCATTCCAGTGAGAAACCACTTTGGCGACATAGACCTCGTCTTGCCACGTGGAGAATCCGCCATCAAACAGGTGTAACCTTAAGTACAGCGTTAAACGGTGGATAATCTGTCTGCACATTTGCTCTATAGCCATGTGCTTTGGTGTTTGTCCGTTTTATAAGACATGACGTTCTGGATTCCTACTTCTAGGGTACGCCAAAGCCTAAATCAAAAACCTAAACCTAAAACAAACCTATATTTATATTAATAACCTTGAACCTTAGCCTGTAAATGATGTCAAATCGTATACCACATACCCGTTGTTGCCCTTGTTTCAATTACCTCGTTTAGTGTACTTGTGGATAAGGTTCAACTCGTTGGCTGCTCAGTTTCTCAGATACATCTATAACACAATGCAGTGTGTCTTTGAAGACATCCAGAACACAGGCTATCTCGGATCTCTATAAAATGTGCATATGTATATCTACCACACACAGTAAACGCGTGTACAGTTTTGATTATCACATACCTATTAGTATGTTAGCTTTTAAGCGTATACTATTGAGCATGCTTTTCATGTCGGTCAATTATCTTTGTGTCTCTATAATGTTGATAACTACATATAAATTGCTATTGCCTTCCTTCGAGTCGCCTTTTGATCACAAATAACAAATCGAGACTAGGAGCTATTAAAACTTGAGAGTTTATCTTAGACAGGAAATTATTCATCGGTATTTATTAGTGGACCTCCCAGTGTCAATGTGACTTATCGTTGAAAATACACGTAAAGACAGTTATTGTGGACTTGATTCTAAAGGTGATCATTTCGCATCCCTATACCAATACGTCATGCGGAGAGTATTGAGCCAGCATTATTTTGCTTTTAGAATTTTAGATTTCTCTCGATACCATGCAACAATATAAATGTTGCACGCTGGAGCGTGGAACATGACATTTATTTTGCTACCCGTCAACTTATCTCTCCTTTGTTTTGACAGGCTGTTTGATTTGATGCGACGGTCATCTGCCAGACTGTCTACTTTGTGACGAGGAGCTGCTCAAAATGAAAACAGTTTGAATTAAAAACTAGTACATTTGGCATAACAAAACAAGTATTCCATATTTGAGAATGGAACATTATCAGTTGTCAGCTCCCGAGCATTGATG
>JAUELC010330836.1:0-14142 GCA_031471745.1 Cryptochiton stelleri
GACTCTAACCAAAGTATTTTATAGCAACTTTTCAGGCTTCTATTCCTCCTGAGACTGAAGAAAACCATCCCTGTCTGAGAATAATAACAGAAGAACCTGGCACGGTGACCTACCATATTGCTTGTGAGGTTGTTCTGTGTAATGGTATGCCCTCTCTCGTAGAGTCTCTGGACCTGTTGTTCAAATTTTGGGGGTGTTCGAGATGACATATCCAAACGGTCTCCAGCCTATCGTCAAATTGCTCCAGTACCCTTTGTGTGATATTATGTTTTGAAAATTTTTTAACTTGTGCTAAGGACCTGAAGCAAATTCCAGATAGGTACATTACTCTCACCACTGATCAGATCGAGTTCTCTTCTGATTAACTAGATTAATCCCAGTATGGCGAGTTCCAAAATTGTGTGTTGACTATGAGAACCAGATTAGTTAGCCAGTTTTCATATTAATTGAATCTGGTGCCCTCTGGCTAAGGTCAGTGTGTTTGGAAGTATGTCCATCCTGACAGCTGTGGAGGAATACTATTTTTGCAACCAAGCATATATATTTAACACTTCACAGTATGGGTCTATTAAGTTGTGTTGCTGTTTGCTGTTGGAAGTACAGCACAGGAAAGTATATTTTTATAGTTGGAATACAATGCTGTTAAACTTGCATACATAATTTTCGTGGACATTGGCTTGCATGTTGTATGTCAAAAAGATAGCTTACTTTATTCAATGGGGAAAATTATACCTTCACTTCAAGTATTGGAAAAAAAATTCTGTTTACAAAAAAGAAAGCGATCACTCCTCTGAGATCTTCCCTTAACGGAGTCCAATACGCGTAAGCTTATGTAACTTCGATAGCGGAGTACTACTTCAAAATAACGGAGTTTTCCGATGAAATATATCAACGGAGTTTCTGTCGAGAAAACGGAGTACTACTTCAAAATAACGGAGTACTCCGATGAAATATGTTACGGGAGTTTATTTCGAGATAACGGAGTACTACTTCAAAATAAGGGAGTAATCCGATGAAATATGTTAACGGAGTTTATTTAGAGATAACGGAGTACTGCTTCAAAATTACGGAGTACTCCGATGAAATATGTTAACGGAGTTTATTTCGAGATAAATCAGTACTACTTCAAAATAAGGGAGTAATCCGATGAAATATGTTAACGGAGTTTATTTAGAGATAACGGAGTACTACTTCAAAATTACGGAGTACTCCGATGAAATATGTTAACGGAGTTTATTTAGAGATAACGGAGTACTACTTCAAAATAACGGAGTACTCCGATGAAATATGTTAACGGAGTACACTCCGATAAAAATCCACTCCGTTAAAACATGGGAGTACTCCCTCAATTGCCACACAACGGAGTACTCCGTTATTCACTCCGTTCTATACAGCTACGTTATATGATGGTGCGCGTGATGGACCGTGTGATGCGGTTCGGATAGGTGTGCGGGCTTGGCCGCGAGGTGTCCCACCTGGGGTACTGCCGCGAGAGAGGGCGTCACCGCCGCCGCGTGGGGTTCCGCCGCGTGAGGTGGTCCGGTTGCTTGTTGTGCTTATCCTTCTGCAGGATCTGCTACCGCCTCGAGGTGTCGAGGTGGAGATCAAGGGTGTCTGGGGGAGGCGTGGACCATGAGACTAACGCTGATCGTGATCGTGAGGGTGGTGTTGAGGGTGTTGAGTGTGAGGCAGATGTGAAGGATGAGGATGAGGGTGGTGTGGCCAAGACCGACTCATGGATTGGGGTGAGGTTCCACCACGCCTTTATGGTGACCCACTTTCTCGAATTATTCAGTGCCCTGAATTGCTGAACTAAGAGCTCGCGTCTTTGTGCCGCCCCTTTACGTCGATCGCGCACTGCGTCGTTGATTAAGTCGATCATGTCTCTGTCAAGGATCATCCTACCTTCGATAATCAGTTCACCTTTGTCGTTCCAATGGGTGGTAGGACTCGTCTTGATGCGCTGCTGTAAAGCGTTGGCTTTTTTGCGGAGATGGATGGAGACACTGGTCAAGACCTCTTCCACACGTTTAAGCCCAAACATTGGTGTGGTGGGTTTGATGGGGCTTCACGGGTTTGATCCTGATGGTAATGACTGTGGGGTGGTGCTGTCACTGATGCTGGTGCCTAGTCCTGGGGTGGTATGTGTTGTGTCTGAGTTAACGGTGTTACCTTGCAGCTAGGTCTGATAGATTAAATAACGCTGCAGTGTCTGGTGGTACTGTTGAAGTTTCGCGGTATTCGACAAGTCTGTCCGTCGTAGAGCGCTTTGGCCTGACTAACGATAGGGTATTGAGCCGTGCTTGTTGCGGATGCGGCGCGTTGCAAGGCTTCCAGTAACCTAGGTTCCACCAGGGCCATCTTTGTCACAGCTGCCATGACTTAACGCTTCTCTGTCAAGAGCTAACTCATCATTCCTATGATCGGTCCAGCTAGAGTTCTGAGTAAAAAAAAACCATTGTTGGACGACAGCTCGTTTCCGTTTAAAACTAACGGCTTTGTTGGCTAGGAGTCGGAGTTGTATTTTTTACAGCTGTAGCTCGGCCTTCTGACGTTGAGTGAGGTGTACATTCCAATTTAAAGTGTTTTGGGCACATTCACACAGCCACGTGAGGAGTCTGTTGTCACTATAACTGACCAGTGCACGTGACACGACTGGTGGGGTTTTGGCCAGCACACGTAACGCCAGGACGTGTGTCTTCAATCGAGCTGACATGCTAGTCACGGTGAGGGTTCGATGACTGACAGGTGCCGGTGAGTGGTATTGTTTTTATACATTACGTATATAAACGTACTGGATGTCACCAGGGGAGACAGCCGTGCGTAGCCGGAGATGGTCTGGTGTGGTTTGCTTTAAATCAATTAGTACATAGCCGTGTGGTTCCCGTGTAGCATCCTCAAAACTCTCTCGTACAATCTTGGTCTGCCCAGGGCACATCTGTTTCGCGATGTGGTTGATTTGAGAGGCGTCACAGGGGGTTTTAAAAAAACACTAAATATTTAGCGTTTAAGCTGATGGTGCGATGGTCTATACCTCGGTGGAACAAATTTTGTACAGTATACAAGACACTCATATTCCGATGATGAATTCCTTTGGTAAAAAGAGCTGTGGTACGCTCGTCTGAGTTAGCCATCAGATCATCCACGAGAACTAACGTACTGACACTGGGATCGAACTTCTTTACATCAGGCAACCTTTCATGGAATTCTACAGTGGGCATGGTATCGTAGAGAGGTCACCATTGACCGTGACACCACACAATTCATCTCAACACAGCTCCCACATCTCGCCAATTCTCGCCACATCTAGCGAGATCACGCGTCCAAAAGCATCCACCACCAATGAAGTCATCACTATGACGTCATCACTCATGACGTCAACAACATTGAGCAAGTGCACGGCCCGTGGGGTGCGGCCTTACTTTTTATGTACAGGAGGTACATGCCCACATCTCGCCAATTCTCGCCACACCTCGCGAGATCAACCGCGCTAAGCATCCTGGGACGACAACCCAACAACACCCCACCCCACCCCATTACGAATTCTAAAGGTCTGCAGAAGCGTAGTACATATCTATCGTCTTGATTTCATACAGTCCTAGGGCAAAGGGGAGTTAACACCGGTTTTGACTTATAGGCTACTCCATGGTTACTTATAGACATAGCTTAGCGGTGCTTAGTCGTTTCGACCTACGAGTTAATGCATACTATGCACTAACACCGCTCTCAATCGTGAACGGCCTTACTTATTCTGTACAGGATGCATCGCCCTTACTAATTCTGTACAGGAGGAGTCGCCCTTACTTATTCTTTAGTGAACAGCAGCCATACTTATCAAGTACTGCACAGCAGCCTTCCTTATTATGTACAGGAGGCACAGGCCCACAGAACGCCAATTCTCGCTACATCTCACAAGATCAAGCGCGCTAAGCATCCTGGGAAGACAACCAGCCACCCCCACAACACTCCTCAACACCGTATAACGAATTCCAAAGGTCTGCGGATGCGTAGTACATCTCTATTGATGTTGAAGTCATACATTCCTAGGGCAAAGGGAGATAAACCCCGGTCTTGACTTAAGGGCTACTCCATGGCTATTTATAGACATAGCTTAGCGGTGCTTAGTCGTTTCAACCTACGAGTCAATGCATACTATACCCTAACACAGCCGTGTACTCGGTTCAATCCCGGGGATAATCATTCCTTGAATTATTACAATCCAAAACACCACTCTCACCCTACTTTAAACCCCACATTCGAAGCAACCCTTGTGTTCATTAGCATATAAGGGGATCAACGCCTTCCTTATTCTGTACAGCCGGAGCCGCTGGTGCCGTGGAGGCACCACGCCAAACGCTTCCATCTACAGTCCGACCTTGACAACCTCCACACCTTCTCGGTAGAGGATAAATGCAATCCACTGGTATGAGGGGGGAACTGCGCATGAATGATTTCAGCTGAGACTTCCGGTGTTAACAAAAAGGACTGACATGGCTGCCATGCTACATAGGTCAAAGGTCATGGCACTGCCTGTACATAATAAGTAAACAGCTTTCCTTAGTATGTACAAACCAGATCAAACCAAAGCAACTTATACTCTATGACGTATGACGTCATAGTGATGACGTCACTATGACGTCATCATACCACTGGTGCCACCTAGCGACGGCTCCCCACGGCTTCCCACTACATAATAAGTAACAAGCCTTCTTTATTATGTATGTAGGTGTAAGGCTTGCACCTACATTCATAATAAGTAACAAAGTAGGTCAATCCTCACTAGAAGTAGGTCAATGATAACTGAGCTGACCTTTATATACTACTTATATATCACAGCTCATATCACATTCATATCATATTCTAGAGAGTGTTCTTTTTGGGGAAAGTTTGCTGACTCAAATTGTATCATGCTGCATTGCTATTCTATTTTCTGAGATGATTTAGTACTCTGACAAGTTCTATCACACTATATATTTCGCAGACCAACTAGTTTTTACGGAGCACTTTATTTCTGGGCACATGCACCGTTGAAGTTTATTCAAGTTTTTGTCGGTCTAGTTTGATGCCAGGTCTTATAATACCCATAATGTATTTCAAACAGTAACATCTGTTTATTCTTTGACCCTTTTACTGTCCAAGAGACATTTAAATACTATTATTCTTCGAGGGACTTTTTTTTACACAAAAATGTACGTTTTCTGAAGTGAGATCGACACCGACACTGTGTTTTTTGATAACTGTGGTTTAACGAACTGTTACCGAAGTTTTGCCGGCGTATATATATAGTTCTAGGTTCCCGGAGATAGAGACTGTGTATCGGTGTTACTATTCCCTATGTGGATCAATATAGTCCCAGGGAAGATTCTGCATAATCCAGAATTATTTACGAGGCCAAAGTTTTATATTATGAACTAGATGTTGCTCCCATTTAGAATCACTTGTAAGTTACAAACACACTATATAAATTTGTATATATTACTACTTGTTGTAGTATAATTATTTCTTTTATAATAAATATTGTTATTGTTATATACAATTTGTTGATCTTTTATTTTTCTTTACAGTGAATTTCATTAGTTTAATTATTGAAAATTGTATCGTAGCAGTGAACAAACATGACAATGTGTAACAAAACAAGTAATTGGGTTAGCTTTACCTATAGCATGGGGAAGAGCCACAAGTTCCGGGTCAGGGTTACGTTTAACTGATCGAAGTCCACTATGGAGAACAGGTTTTTCGTATTTGTTAATATTGCAGAACTTCTTGCCATCGCTGCCCGGAGATCGACATGATTTACCGCCTTCTTGTTCTCGAAGACCTCTTCTGTGCATTGTATTTGCATGCTTGTACGACAGGCGTGGAAGACAGCAGAGAAACATGTCTGCCGAACAAAGTTTAGCTCATGTTCGATTTTAATGACAGGAAGTCATATCTGCTGATTTCATTGATTTTCCTTTGGTACGAATTAGAAATGTTGGAAATTATTTCAAATAAGCATTGAAGTGCTTTTGCTGTAATTTCGATTTATTCGCAAGGAGGACACTTCCGGAAAAAAATTATTCTTATTCCACCGCTTAAAATTGGTATCGACGGGTGCTTTACACTGGCTCTGGTCCATCAAAACTACTCACACTGAATAGATTAAATGTCATATCAAACAAGTCCTGATATTGCGTTACTGATTTGTTGTCAAAGACAAAAAGAAAAACATGACTGTATCGCCATATACGAGAAGAACACTTATAAACCATTCACTGTGAGTTATTCTCTGAACAAAATACATTGCCTTACTATCCTATAAAAGAAGACCATCTAGTTGATCCTTCATTGAGACTCATCCTCTAAAAAAATGCCCATTTATCGTAACTTTCCCTCGATCAGACTGGTAATCCTCTATATTGGGTGTAATTATTGACGATTCTATATTGTTGTTTTATTTCCAGGTTATTCCAACCTACAAAAAAATACCAGAAGATTACAAGTTAACAAGAAGGTAGGTAAACTACTTAAAAATATTCAGCCTCTAGGGTTTATTATCAAGGTACATTATCAAATGGTATCATCAAGGGGTATCATCAAGGTATATTATCAAGGGGTATCATCAAGGTATATCATCAAGGGGTATCATCAAGGTATATTTTCAAGGGGTATCATCAAGGTATATTGTCAAGGGGTATCATCATGGGGTATCATCAAGGTAGATTATCAAGGGGTATCATCAAGGTATATTATCAAGGGGTATCATCAAGGTATATTATCAAGGGGTATCATCAAGGTATATTATCAAGGGGTATCATCAAGGGAACGTTTAGGAGATGTCATTATGTGTTAACATCAATGACTTTTGGGTATCATCAATGGGTGTCATCAATGGGTCAAAATCATTAAGGGATATCAGTAAGGGATATCATTAAGGGATATAATTTAGAGATATCATTAAGGGGTATCATTAAGGGATGTAATTATATGACATCATTACGGGATATCGTCATGGATATCATCAAGGGTTTAATAAAGGGATATCATTAAGGGCTGTCATAATGGGTGTCATTAAGAGATCTCATTAAGGGATATCATCAGTGATATCATCAATGGATGTCATTAAGGGATATCATTAAGTGATATTATTAAAAGATATCATTAAGGGACTATTAAGGGATAGCATTAAGGGATACCATTAAGGTATCTCAATAAGGTATATCATTAATGGATATCATTAAGGGACATCATTAAAGGAATATCATTTAGGGATATCATTAAGGGACACTATTAAGGGATATCATTAAGGGATACTATTAAGGGATATCATTAAGGGATACCATTACGGTATATCATTAAAATATATCATTAAGGGATACCATTATGGTCTTGCAGGACCTCTTGGGCTGAAAATGGACGAAAATTATGTTATGACTCAAATTAAGTATTTAACTATATGCTAGTGAAAAAATTAACTCGAAATTCTGATTACAAATAGTAAACTTTTAGACTTTAATTTATTTTTCCCGTGAGCTTGTTTAAGTCGTTTACAGGGTGTTAGGAATAAATTGAATTATCAAGCGAGCTCCCCGCTGGCATCAACAATGCTGTAGTGCGTGTATTAAACGGAGTCAGTAATCAATCAAGTCTGCCAAATGTAAATGTGTATGACATTTTAACTGTTATTCAATGTTCAAGGGACATAATTACGGTTTTATTAAAATATATCATTAATAGATATCATTAAAGGATATCATTAAAGGTTATCCGAATAACTAATATTTTTCATGTTTTGCTCCCAAGAAACTTTTTTTATGTATTGTATTGAAAAAACATAGAGTTCGTAGAAAAAAAGGTCTTTCTCCCCGCAAAATATCATCAAAGTTACGGTGTCAGCCTACCTGATGAGTTGGCGATTTCCCAGTAAGTGACTTCACGTCGTGAACTCCAACCTGAGGTATCATTAATGGATAGTAATAAGGAATAGCATTAAGGGATATAATAATGGGATATCATGAACGGGTATCATTAAGGTTTAATTATGAGATATCAATCAGGATTATAATTACGGGTATCATTACAAGATATCATTAAGAGGTATCATTAAGAGATACCACTAAGAGATATCATTAAGGCGTATCGTTAAGAGATATCATTACGGGTATCATTAAGGGATCTCATTAAGGGATATCATTTAGGGATATCATTGAGGAATATAGTTATGGGATAGCATTGAAGATATCATTAAGGAATATCATTACGGTTTAATTAAGATATATCATTAAGACATATCATATCATAGGGTATAAGTATGGGATATCATTAACGGATATGATTAAGGTCTAATTATGAGATATCATTCACGGATATAATTAAGGGATATCATTAAGTGGTATCATTAAGGTAAATCATTAAGGGATATCATGAAGTGGTATCATTAAGGTATATCATTAAGGGATAGCATCAGGGATGTGATTAACTGACGTCAATAAGGGATATCATAAAGTGGTATCATTAAGGTATATCATTAAGGGATAGCATCAGGGATATCATGAAGATATATCATTAAGGGATATCATTAAGGATATAATTAAGGGATATCATCAGGGATATCAAAGTATATCATTAAGGGATAGCATTAAGGACAGCATGGGGGATATTATTAAGTGATATCATTAAGGGATATCACGAAGTGATATCAGTAATGGATATCATTAAGGGATATAATCAGGGATATCATTAAGAGATAACATTAGGGGATTTTATTAAAGATTTCATTAAGGGATATAATTAAGGATATCATTAAGGATATCATCAGGGTATGATTAAATGATGTCATTAAGGGATATTATCAAGTGGTATCATTAATGTATATAATTAAGGGATAGCATCAGGGATATCATGACGAGATATCATTAAGGACATCATGAAGGGATATCATCAGGGATGTGATTAAATGATGTCATTAAGGGATATCATAAAGTGGTATCATTAACGTATATAATTAAGGGATAGCATCAGGGATATCATGACGAGATATCATTAAGGATATCATGAAGGGATATCATCGGGGATTTGATTAAACGATGTCATGAAGGGATATCATTAAGTGATATCATTAATGGATATCCTCAGGTATATTATTAAGATATCCCAGTAAGGGATATCAGTAAGGACATCATTAAGGATATCATTGAGAGATATCATTAAGTGATATTATTAAGGGATATCATTAAGTGATATCATCAGGATATCATTAAGATATATCATAAAGTGATAACCTGAAGTGATATCACTAAGGGATATTATTAAGGGATATTTTGAAGGATATCATTAAGCATATCATTAAGGGATGTCATTAAGATATGTCATTTAGGATATCATTAAGGGATGTCATTAAATTATATCATTAACGGATATCATTAAGGATATCAGTAAGGGATATCATTAAATGATATCATTAAGGGATATCATTAAATATATCATTAAGGGATATCATTAAGGATATCATGAAGCACATCATTGAGAGATATAATCAAGGGATATCATTAAGTGATGTCCTTAAGGGATATCATTACGGCATATCATTAGGTGTATTATTAAGTGATATCAGTAAGAGATATAATTAAGTGATATCATTAAGGGATATCATTTAGTGATGTCCTTAAGTGATATCATTAAGGCATATCATTAAGGTTATCATTAAGGGATATCATTAAGGGATACCATTAAGTAATGTCCTTAAGGGATGTCATTAAGGCATATCATTAGGGGTATTAGGAAGGGATATTAGTAAGGGATATTATTAAGTGATATCATTAAAGGATATCATTAAGTGATGTCCTTAAGTGATATCATTAAGGCATATCATTAAGGGTATCATTAAGTGATATCGTTATGGGATATAATTAAGTGATATCATTAAGGGATATCATTAAGGATATCATTAAGGTATATAATTAAGGGACATCATTAAGGGATATCATTAAGGATATCATTAAGGGATATCATGAAAGGATACTATTAAGGGATATCATTAAGGGATTTTATTTTGCGATAAAATCAACTGAATCATAATGAGGTACCATTAAGAGGTACTTTCGGTGTCTCAAAAAGTCGGCACAATTAAAATGTGAAATAAACTGTTATTTTACACTGTTAAACAGACAGATGTATTCGCCGAAAGAAGACAATTGTTGGAAGATGTGTGCACTAATGTGTATTCCTCCAGACAACCCCCAGTGCCATCCGGTCGTATGAGGTTTCTGGTAAACCAAAAGCACCACCTTGGATATTGCAACGTGCCGAAATGCGGATCGTCATTTTGGTTTTCCGCTTTCGCCATCTTGGAGGGGACAGGTCTGGGTCTGTCCAATCCTGAAGTACTCGTTAACTCATTGAAAGAGGGTATCCAAAACCAACTTAAGATATCTTCTTTCTCTAATATGTCAGATTCGTTAGGAAAGGAATTTCGCCAAAATGGTAAAATGTTTTTATTCACAAGGAATCCTTATGAGAGATTATTGTCAGCTTACGTCAACAAATTCCTCAGTCTACATGAATACTACTGGAAAGCGTTTGGTACACAAATTATTAAGCACTACAGACCACGTGCATCCAACATCTCACGAGAGTGCGGACATGACGTAACATTCACTGAATTTTTACGATATGTTGTGGATCACATGGAGAGTGATCATCATTGGTCATCTGTTAATTATTTGTGTTCCCCGTGTCATTTCAAATACCATTTCATTGGCCATATGGAAACCTTTACACAGGACACCAGAGAATTGCTTCGCCGCACAAATATATCTGACATTGTTCAATATGATGCTGACGAAGACAACCATGTTAAGCTTTATATGACCAACAAAATTCAACAATTTTTTTACCATTATAATTTGATTGGCAAATGTATTTCTCGCGAAGATCTTATTGGTCGGCTGTGGGATAACTTCAAGGTTAAAGGTTACGTTAAGATGGCGGAAAAACCTCCTATAGTAAAGCTACTGCGCCATTTTGAGAATGCAACTAAATTTGAGGAAACGTTACTTGACACAGCTTATACAAGCTACAAGAGTATGTCTGAGGAAGACAAACAATTAAACAGTGATCAGTTTTTCATCGAGATGTACAAGAAAGTTCCTTCGTACACCAGGACTGGAATCCAGAGGATATATTGGGCTGATTTTGCATTATTTGGTTATACAAATGAATCATTATAGTCTTTTCGCCATGCGGTTTGAACAGCTTTAAGACTAGGAGTTGTTGCTCATGTTTTTCTTTCCGCCATTTTGATTTGTTTAAGATATGTGAAAGTGGAGCAAATGAACACCTGATCTTCAGGCCTTTACATCAAGCTCAGATTAGTTAGGCATCTGCGGATGGACCATCGTTGATCCATTGATTTTGGTCAAGTAGAATGGAAATAATTCACCGTATGGGGCTAACGGAGCGACTCGTTTATAAATTACGGTACTGTACTTACATTAAGGTAAACCGAACCATTAATTAAACCTAACCAGTCAAACTCGGCGAGGTCTAGACAATTTCAACAGACAGCTTCACCGCCCTGACCTCGTTAGGCGAGGAGAACGATTGCCAATGACGATTTTTTGCAACGACCGTTATGCGTCAGCAGTGAAATTATCAGTCAACACACGTGAAAAATTTCGATGAAGGCTGCAAGTTCGACTTTTTGTACAACGTCACTTTTCTTGGCGCGCATCCTGATTCATAAATAACGATCGCGTATTGAAAAATTATTAAGCCACATGTGTTCTCATGATCTTAGATGAGATAGGTCGGTGTTAACCTCTTACATTTTTCGAAAGGCAATCAAACCCAGTGGTTTTGTAACGCTCTATAAAAAGCGAACCATGGCTCATCAGTAAAATTGAACCAAGTGGTTCGGTTTTTATTAATGGTGTTTGCTATACCCGACAAGGATTTGACTTGTTGTACCATATATAGTTGGGGATGGAGGGGTGTTCAATCTTTCATTCTTTTTATACTAAACAAATTGACATAATTGAGGATAAAATAAATATTTAATTCTTCCAAATAAAATTTGTCATCAAATAAATGATGCACTAGGCAGCTTCAATAAAAAATGGATGTTTGGAAATTAGCCAATGGAAGTGTGACAACTAAGTGATGTCACAGCAAACAAGGTATATAAGAAAAAAAGATGGAACCAAATAAACCCTGAAAGTTTTAAATCATATGCCCCCAACCCACCCACTACCCCACTCCCTAACCCCACACGCTTCAGAACCAGTGGTCCACCTAGTCTGAAGCTCCACAACCAATGGTCTAGATCACTTTGAAGCTCCTCAACCATCGGTCCGGACCACATTGCCTCAAGCCTGAAATCCATCGGTCCAGACCACTTTGTCTGAAGCTCCACAAGCAGCGGTTGATACGATCTCGCCTGTAGGTCGACAACCTGTGGCTCAAACCACATTGCATGCAGCGTCAAGGTCGAAGTAAGTGACATTAATTGACTTGTTGACCCAGAGAGGCTGAGCAAAAAAACCCTCCGCCATTGATGAGTAATGAGTCGATGAATTATGTTGTTCCAAAGCCTGATGAAAAAAAACCGACTACCTGAAAAAGTCTATCCCCCCCTGCACACACACACGAAAACAAACAACAAAACAAAAAAGGGAGTAGTGGGCGCCAATGGAACAAATAGGACGTTGCTTTGATTTTGCAAACCAACACATTGAAGATGGTTGGAGCAGATGTTCCGTCTGCTCCCGTTGGTGACATAACACTTGCAGTCTGCCTTCGGAAAATGTTACAAACGGACAGTTTCACTGTGGATAATGCACAAAGAAGGCCTAGAATTTGTCAAAATGTTTTAGAGAGTTTAATGTTTTTAATAAAATAATGTCCTCCGTATATTCGGCATCTAATATATTGTTTTTTAACGGCCAGGTAAAGTGGTCTATAGTTAAAATAAAGCAAACCCCCTGAATGACTGGACAAATTTCAGTTGATTCGGTTAACTACAATATTGGTTCTCTTTATATGAATGCCATGGAAAACCCATGATTGGGGGGATGTGTTATGAGACTTTGAGGATTTGCTATCGTCAGGGGTTGTCTTTAAGAATCAAGACAATTGTTTAGTGGTTCGGTTTACCTTGAACGCCCCTATGTTAACCAAAACCCACATTCAGTGGGTCATATTAAAATAAATCCTGTCGTTTCCTACATTGCGAGCTTCTTTCTGTCGAATAGTTTAGATATAATGATATCTTTGTAAAAGCTTAAATACAAATAAAATCAAAGAATATCATTAAATTTCGCCAGTTTGTTTACGTCTTTTATATATTTTTTTTTACAAATGAAGAGAGAAAAACTTGCCCGCCTCCACCGGCACTCGAACCCGGGACCTTATATAAGTATTAAAACACTGCTAAATATTTATATAGCAAAAACATGTTTCTCTCTTTAATAATAACAAATATATATTTTTTTTATAAATGAGGAAAAATTGAGTGCCTCCACCGGGAGTCGAACCCGAATCCTCTAGTTATATAAAGGATCACAGGCTGCTGATGCCCTCAGCACAGTCCCCCAAAAGGGTTCGCCTAGACCTTGAAATTGTCTAACTGACAAGACATTAAGACTCAATTAGTGCCGAATGTGGAATAATACATTAAAATTCAGTTTATTTCAGTTTCATTATTATGGGGGCCCATTTTTGTGAGGCGCTGGTTCAGCTGCACCGTTTGCCCCATGGTAATTCCGGCAGTGATGAAAACCCCATGTGGGACCCCTTGGCCCCTCCCCTTGATACATTAAACACCTCCTTATACTACCTTTTTGCTTGGTCTAGGCATGTTGTTAACCAATAACAATTCCTGGGACTTACTGTCCATGGTCACCTATTTTTGGGACCTATGGCTAAGGGCAGTATGTTTTGAATTCTATTACCCTTCAAGTTTTTGTAACTACATAAAAGAAACGAATTGGCACTGTGCCAAAATACCATTGTCTGAAGCAATAGATCACCTTTTTCACGCGCAAAATTCACGTCATGTTTTGTTCTATTCCATGCAAGTCCATTCTTGTAAAGGGGTATAGTAAAAAAAATGAATAACACAGACGACAAAACAAAAACAATAATTGTATTAATAATGACATGTCT
>JAUELC010331057.1:0-14138 GCA_031471745.1 Cryptochiton stelleri
AGTGAAGACTGCGATTTTCTCTCAACATAAAGCACTGACACAGGGACGCTAAAGTAGCATCTTTTTGATCTAGATATCACTCACAATTGGTTTTTGCTTGAGTAAATCCGAGAGCCTGTGTGTTTGTGGGGGGTGGAGTATATAACTGTCGCAAAAGTGTTTAAACCAACCATTAAACCAACCAGATCAGATCATATACAGCAAAGACAGTCACGGGGTAAAAAGGACAAAACCGCGTGTATTTGTCGTGTATATCGAACCATGCATGCCGGAAGATGCCGGACATCTGGTACCGGATGACTGATGCTTGATAAAGGAATGCTAGTTTTACGCCGCAGTGCAACTGATCAATGGTCAGCATGAACTCTATTAATTTATGACAGTGCTTTGACGATCTTTTGACGTTTACTTCATCAAATATATTTTTTTTAATATTTGTGGTCCTCAGGTCAAGTCTTTGATTTGACATTTCTGTTTATATTTACCCAGTTGGCTGTTCCATTATGATTTTAAATGATTTATTACTTATAGATCGCAATAAAATACATGATTGTTTGGCTTAACCCATTTGGCTGTTCCATTCTGATAAGTTATACGTTGATAACGGTAATTTAACTAGCCTATTTCAATATCTAAGATAAAAAAGTAAAACTATTTCCACTTTTTATTCACAAATATAAATTGTGTAAAATTTTCCACAACGGCACCCTATATTCCGGCGAATGTGTTAAATTTGCTTAAACCTTCTCTGTTTCACGGTGAAATTTGCCCCAGCATTATCCTGTTTCCCGGCGAATATGTTAAATTCGCACCAACCTTACCGGCGAATGAGTGAGATTTGCCCCAACCATGCCCTTTTTCCCGGCGAATGTGTCAAATTGGCGCCAACCTGACTCGTTACCCGGCGAACGTTCGGAATTCACCGCAATCTTACCCTGTTTCCCGGCGAATGTTGATGTAATCATGCTGGTTTGTTCTGGGTACAAAGTGAATACAAGTTCTGCCATTAACTTTGGTATCCTCTTCTATACTATTGAGAGCATTTATTAGACTGTTCCTGTCATATGATGCTGGGGAGTGAAAAAATATGTTAAGGAATATTTATCCGCCCACCGAAGTTGACAAATTATTATAACCCCGAGACCCCTGTATTATTGGAACAGGATATGATTAAGGGTTACAGGGCGATTTAAGCGGATCTTAAACATATTAACAATGACAACCAACACTCGATTTATTATGTTTCCATGGTAATTACGCTCAAAATAAAGACTGGTGCAACTTTCACACAATTTCGTACGACAAAAAAAAAAACAAAAAAACAACAATCGTATACGACAAAAAAGATTTACTATAAAATTACGTTTGTTCAACTATATAAGTAAGTTTGGTGAATGTGTCGCCGGGCACTTGTGTATACTTACAGTATTCCGACCCAATCAAGTAAGGAACGACTCCCCCCGGCCATCTATAACTTCGGTTACGCACAGCGTTACGATGCTAAACAATAAAAGAAATTAAAAAACGTATACATTATATGGGATGAAGAGGCTCGGGCCCCTTGAACATTTCTTTACATTTATAGATAGATTTTGCACTATGTCTTTATTTTTCTACATTAATAAATCTAAAACAACATCAGACATATTGAACGCCGAAACGGGCTATAAGCTTTGCAAGTGTGATTACTAACTTTGTGGTGACATGCGCCATGCATCGGGATGTGCTCATTGTTTATGTAACGTGTAGGGTAGGCCTGAACAATGGGTAACTGCGGATTCTTTGAAAATAAATCACGCGGACACTATTCATACAACAGCGTGACGTCACAAGCGTCATATATAATTTACACGTTTAATTTACCCCAACACGTGTCGGTCGAAAACATATATTCAGTCTTGGGGCAATATGGCCCAGATATCAGATTTGATAAACAACATAGGGCACATAAACGAACTGTTAAATGGTCATGTGTATAAATGGCTTTTTATGGCCAATGTCGTCACTGATTTCCACATCCAGCCACAATATTGTTGACCATAGGCCTTTATCGCAGTGTTGCCTCGTGTTTGTTAAGAACGCTTTTTGGAATTTGGTCTTTTGGATCATCCATATGTGAGCTAGTCCGTCCTTGTTTCGTCATTCATTAAACTCACCTTGTTGTCTGCCATTGAAGGTTCGTTAATATCTCCCTCAAACATTCCTGCAATGAAGAATGACCATGATAAAATACAATAAAGTCTGTATCCATACTTCAGGCTTTATTTGGAATAATTATTTGAACTTCTACGTTTAACATAACCCATTTTATAGATTGCAAGTCCTGCATTATTTACAATGGGCGCAACGTTTGAACAATATCTGTTCTGATATTTTGTTTAGGCCATACAAGATTGTTGTCGGGAAACCATAAGATAGATACATGTTAATACATTCACTTTGTTCATGCATTTAATACATTAACAATAAGCGATTAAATGGTAAGCTGTTGATTTGCTCCCAACTTAATGGTTTTAATATAGGCGCTTTTAGTTTATTATACCCATGATTCATAATTTTTTTCTCAAATTCAAACTGCGCGGATTGGAGAAATCTCCTGAGTAACCTACGCCGTATGAAACGTTAAAAGCTGGCCAAATACATCAATGCCGTTGAACTGGGACAATCGACGTTGCACACTTATGATTAGTACAGTTTTGACGCTTCTTAAAGTACTCAAGGTCTCCTGTTTCTTGAAAAGGGACTGGGAGCTTTCTGTGCCCAAGTGGTAAGCCCGTAATGTACATGTAAGACAAAACGTGTAATTTTAGTTTCTGGTTAGAGTTAATACTAAACCTAAACCTAGTACTTACCCTAACACTAACACTAAACCGTACCTTTATATAACCCTTACCCTAACCATAACCTTAAACCTAAGACTAAAACTGACGTCATATCTTACATGGCGGTCTATCCGCCCAGGTGCTCTCTGAGCTAAGGGGCGACACGAAACACTTTGGGTTTGCACGCCGTCGTATGAATAAAATTCATAATACGTGAAATCCTAATCGAACACACAAACAACAAATTTTAAGAAAGGATCAGTACTTTCGTAACTGCATAAAATGTACACTTTTCTAGGAAACGGCAATTAAGCCACAATACAAATGAACCATACCTGGAACTTCTTCTGGAAAGTTTGGGTCAACTGAAAAATATAATAAAAGCAGTAAAATAATTATATCATTTATAGGCTTTCTTTTAGAAAGTGACAGTTAACACTATTTTCGTTAATGGTGGTAAATAATACCCTCTTAGTTACAACATATTTATGCAGGTTCAAAAATTTTGTCCGTATGAGACCTGTACGTGAATATAATGGATATAGACAAAGTTCGGTTGGCTGTGCATGGCCCAATTTAATTAAAATCAGATCTAAAATAGCTCCCCGTATAATTGACTGTCGCGTTTTAGATCTGAGGACAAGACATAGCAATCGGCGTTCAATTAGGTCAGGACGCGTAGGGGTTCATGAAAGGTCACCGTCTTAACTGTCCAATAAAAATTGAGATAACATGAGGCTCTGGTAAATTCTGAGAGTAGCCAAAGTGGCCCAACAGTCGTCGTAATTTCTGTTGTAAGTTACGTGATGTAAATATGAGAAAACAACCGAACTACCAGCAATAAATACCGACCACCAAGAAGGCCGGTTGGCTGTGTGGTCTGGGTGGCCGATATTTACTGCCGACGATTTCGTGTCTGACTCTGAGGATCTATATGGCTTGGACGATCTTGTGCTCTGTGATTGGTCATTGACATGATCTAATTGAACACCGTTTGCTATGCCTTGTCCTCAGATCTATAACGCGACAGTCAAATATATACGGGGAGCTATTTTAGATCTGATTTTAATTAGATTGAACATTATTCATACAAAGTTCTTGGTAAAAATTAAATTAATTATCTCCAAATTAACTGTGAAACTGAGTAGCTGGCTAGAACATGATGTTGACACGATGTCCACACCATGTTGACCACATCATTAGGTTATTTATTTGGTGTACTGCACATTAGCCTTACTATAAAAGTAAATTTCCTTACCCTTTGTTAAGGTTACAGGTCCGCGTGAATGGAACAAACTAAATACTGATCTGCGACTGATCATTTCTGAATCTCTGTTCAAGAAGCACCTTATAGTCTATTTAATAGAATATATTGTTTCAGTTTAAGACCTTGTTGATATAACATTGTGCACATTTTGTAAATACATGTATGTATAAATGCTTACAAAATTTTCAATCTAATTTCTGTTATGTTCACCTGTCTGTTTTTCCTAATATCTTTCTCACTTTTAGGGATAGAGCAAGCTCCATGGAGCTTTAATCCCACCAACAGTTTTTAAAAATTTTACTTATATTTTATACCTATGTACATTTTGTTGGTGATTAAACATATATATCATATATCATATTAGGTTACCATGCACAGTAGTGCTTACAAGTCTCTCCAAAATATATAGATTTCAACATCAGAACCACAAAAAAGGGAAACAATTTGAGTTATGTGAGGTTTCCCAAGTTTTCCCAACTCAAACCAGTGTGTAATGATAAATATCACTCTCATTTAGGAATTTAGAAAATCTTCTATTTGTTTCAGATTAAACAGAGGTTACAAACCAGCTACAATGTACATGAATATCTTCACAACTCCAGTTTTAGTAGTTCTTGCAAAGTAAGTCTGGACAAACTACTCTTTAACCGTTGTTATATTCAGTAGTATGTTACAAAATAGGTGTCACTGCATGTTTTCCTCCTTTTAAGAATACTACTGCTAGTCAGGAGTAAAATTTTGACATTTTTGTTGTTGTTGACATTCTCTGAACATCACTTTTTAATCTTGATAATGCAAAAACTTTCATAAAAAATTCAGTTTTTAAGTACGTTGTTTTTAGATTTTAAGTGTAAAATATGTGTCTCAAAGATAACCTGCACGAGTAAGCGGGGTATTAACTCACCCAGGCTAGCAACCTGCGGGTCATTATCACAAGCCAATCCACAAAAGACGAACTTGGCTGTCGGGGGTGTGAAATCAAACTGAACAGTTGACAGATTTACAAAAGCGAGAGACATATAACACAGATGACATTAGTGAAAGTGACAGACATGTTTCTTAAGTGTGTATTCAGCCAGGGCTTTAGAACTAGCATTTACCAAGGGTAACCCAGAAAACGTATGACCTTCCGCTGGTTGCTGGCATACCAACTCACATATAGTCAGCGGGTTTCTTTGAACTCGTGGTCTCTGAGGTGAGAGGGATGTGTGGACTAGAAGCATACACACCGCACATAGTAATAAGCCTACATGTATTCTAACCATTATGTCTATTTTCAGTAAGCAATATGTCTTTAATGGCCAATACTTGATATTAATTTGTACTCATTCAATTTTCTCTCTTTTCAGAAATGTAGCGTTTTTTATGGGCTCTATATTGGCTGTGTTGGTTGTATTAACAGTGATTGATGAAGATGTCCTAACAGTTGAACATATCTTAACCACTATGACGGTCACAGGGGTTATTGTGACATGTTGTCGAGGATTAATACCAGATGAGGTCAGCTGGCTATGAAAAGTTATAAAAAAATCAAAGAGCAGTTTGTTGGTGGGCTGGTTAGTGTGGGTGCTTCCTGTGCCCTGGTGCTCTCTGAGCTAAGGGGTAACTCGATACTGATTTGTTTTGGCATCTTGTACTGTTAATTTGCACACTTTGTCTTATTGCAAAATATTGTTTCCTGTGCCTGCCTTGTATCTTGTCATTGTTTGTTGCCAGTGACATGGAGAGTGGTTTTCTTCACCCATTGGGGTCATATGCGTGAAACAACCTTAAATATGGCGTAAAACCATTATCAAGTGAAGAAATCCACAGTAACAAGTAACGAGTTCAAATATGAATAACCCATCCTCCTAACTTCCAAAGATACCACACACATACATGCATGATTTTGACGATAAAGTGTTGTTGCTCTGGAACCTGCTGTCCCATAAGGTTTATTGAAGACTCCTGAATCAGTCTCTGAATCAGGGTTTGAAAGTACATTGTTTACAAAGTTTTCTGAACCTCTGTATTCATGTTAATTGTAATCTTCAAGAATTAACAAATACGTTCATGTTGCCCTGGTGCTAAGTTCATGTTGCCCTGGAGCTAAGTTCATGTTGCCCTTGTGCTAAGTTCATGTTACCCTGGTGCTAAAAACATGTTGCCATGGAGCTTAGTTCATGTTGCCCTGGTGCTAAGTTCATGTTGCCTTGGTGCTGAGTTCATGTTGCCCTGGTGCTGAGTTCATCTTGCCCTGGTGCTATGTTCATGTTGCCCTAGTGCTAAATTCATGTTGCCCTTGTGCTAAGTACATATTGCCCTTGTGCCAAGTACATGTTGCCCAGGTGTAAAGTTCATATTGCCTTTGTGCTAAGTTCATGTTGTCCTGGTGCTTTCATGTTGTCCTGGTGCTAAGTTCATGTTGTCCTGGTGCTAAGTTCATGTTGCCCTGGTGCTAAATTCATGTTGCCCTTGTGCTAAGTACATATTGCCCTGGCGCTGTTAATGTTGTCCTGGTGCTAAGTTCATGTTGCCATGGTGCTAAGTTCATGTTGCCCTGGTGCTAAGTTCATGTTGCCCGGGTGCTAAGTTCATGTTGCCCTGGTGCTTTACAGCAGCAACAGTAACGTGATTTGCTTGTCTTGGACTGTAAATTCCACACTGTGTTTTATTGTATCATGTTATTGTCTTGTATCTTGTCATTGTTTGTTGCCAGGGATGCCAAGGTTTGTTTCCTTCACCCATTGGACTGCACATCATCATATCAGTGAAAAACATAAATACAGAGTAAAACCTGTAAAAATGAACTTGTATATGTACTATTGTTTGCCAAGCCAATGTTTGAAGTATTGTTATAGTATTGTGGTTGTTGTATTTCAGCACACAGTATATAACCCGGAGCACCTGCTGACCTCTATCCTTGCTCAGATCCACTATATGCCTGAACACTGGAAGGGTAACGCTCACACTCTTAAAGTCAGGAATCAGTTCTCACAGCTCTTTGAGTATAAATTTGTAAGTAGTTTTGTCTGATTGTCTATGTTATATATTGTTTTTAAAACTCTTGTCTTACCAGATGTAACTTCACAAGGATTAATAAAGAGATTATGCATAATTGTATTAATTAAAAGACAATAAAGTCAAGTGATATTGTTTCATACAAATTTTGTTGTAAACAGTTGGCACTAAACAATAATTCATTATTTTTTCAATGACGAATCTACATTTTGGAGTTTTCCCGTTACTTACAATGTACATAGCTTTCATCATAGATACCGCCAGCACTTGCTATCTTCAGCTTACATTATTACCACCAAATAAATGAGACATATAAATGTTATTGTTGACAGATCTACCTTTTGATGGAGTTACTGAGTCCATTCATAACACCATTTATTCTGTGTTTCGGGTTAAGAAGTCGAGCTTTGGATATTGTGGATTTCTTCAGGAATTTTACAGTAGATGTCGTAGGTGTTGGAGATGTTTGTTCGTTTGCTCAAATGGACATCAGAAAACATGGCAACCCACAAGTAAGAAAAACAAATGAAGGATTTACTGCAATTTTTACATTCATTAGAGTATGAACGTAATAACTGAGGTTCACACTGTATGAATCCGTGTAGTGGCTCATACAAAAATGTGCACCTCAGTTTTTACCTTCGTACTCCAATGAATGCAAAAATAATCATAGTTAATACATGTAGTTTGAATTAAATTGGGATTGTACAAGAATGTTTATGCCTAGTATACATATTAGGAATAATTGCATGTTCATAGTTTTATTTTAAATTTAAAAATGCACTCATGAATACAATGTGTCAATTCTTAGGAGAAGAACATTTAAAATGAGTAATAAAAGAATGACAGCGGCGAAAAATTACGTCAACTCTGTCATGGCACTGTTCTGGCACTGTTCTGTTTGCATTACATACAACTCTGTGGTTAAACGATCCTGAAATTGACAAATTCAGGCGTCTTTCAATCACAGACTTTCTGAAAACTAGAAATTGATAAAAAGTATTTTCAAATTTATGATGCGGGCGGTTGGAGGGAGCTTCTATGGGGCAACATGAAGCCGATCTGTCCTGGCGTCTAGCACTGTAAATTTGCACACTTTGTCTTATTCCACTCCTGTCATGCCTGTGTTTATCTTGTCATTGCTTGTTGCCAGTGGCATCGTGGGTGGTTTCCTTCACCCATTGGGCTGGCAAGTTTCATATATGAGTAAAATAACCTTAAGTACGGCGTAAAACCTCAATCAAACAAAGAAATTCATTACAATTATATATATCACCGATAAATCAAAAAGCAAAATCCCTAGTCGTAAAGAAACTCTGGTGTGGCCGAGTCATTTGTTTGCATTCAATGTCCCGGGAACAGTGGGCCGAGCTAAGTGATGCTGAAACATGACGTCATAATCAGGTCATCTCACTAGGTCACATGGAAAGAAAAACAATCTCTTCGTAGCATGTATATTTCTATCTTAAAGAGGAAGAAAACATTCAGCCAATCAGTTCACTGCATTCAGCATAGAAGGTCCAGAAATTTAATTATTAGTTGTTTATTATATTATATGAAGAAGAATCATTATTGTTAAAAATGTTAATCATTCCCTGATATGGACATCAGAAAATATGGTAACCCACAAGTAAGACAAAAAAAAGCTATAAATACTGCATTTGGGATTTTTATTTTTTAAAAAAAATTATATCAATTTGTTTTTACTCTTGATTGGATCCCTTTTGTTAGAGATGTTTTATCATTCATTCATATTCAAGTGTTTTATATATTTATTTATTATAATATACATGTATACAGTCAGTGGTGTTTGTATTGAACATTTTCGTCATTCACTCAAAGTGACATCAAAAAACATGAGTGAGTGAAAATTGTTGGTGTTAAGGAGCATAATTACCCCAGAGTTTGAACTATATCCACACATCAATTTAGTACAGAAAACAATAAGAGAAACTCTGATTATTGAAACAAAGGTTAGGTCAGTTGTTGCTTAGCAGTCATTGTAAAACAATGGTGCTATTGATCTATAACAGAGTTTGGGAGGGATATACACATTAGGATTCAGCTAGAATGTATGTATGAAACGCTGAGTTTGTCAGCACTGAAGCAGCTTTTATGGGTAAATTTAAATGAAACTTCAACACACATATATGAAAAATGTTTTGAACAAGTTTGATTTTCAGGGTCATGGGTCAAGGTCATTGTGGCTGTTTTAAGAATAGGTTTAGAGAATGCAAGTAGGACAAGTATGCCATACTGTGAGGAGCATCGTATAAATTGTGATGCCTTGCTTTTTTAATGTATTTTCAGTGGGTACCTGAAGAGGAAACTCAGGCTGACTCTGAACATCAGGGAGAAGATGGAAAAACAGAGCTGTCTCTCATGCACTTCCATGTGAGTAGTTAATAATCAGTCAAACTGAAGAACCATTCTTGTTGTAAATCCCCTATCTCTGGTAACTTCCGCCCCTTCATAGGTCAAGTGATCAGGTCAAGGGTCAGCTGCCTCGCTTTGGAGTTCACTAACTTATTCAAAATGCCTAGTCATTACATAAAAAGTCAATAACCACAGTTAATCAATTTGACAATAATATACAAATGTCAACAGAGCGTCTAAACTGATTTGGTTGCCCTCTGGCTAAGGGAAGCATGTTATGAGCATAATCATGCTGTCTTTACTTAGCACTGGAGGAATATAAAGTTTCCAACGGAGCAAAACACTTCACATTTTATGGTTTGTGTAAGTGTGGCTATTTAATGTTGGAATACACCGCCGTCATATATAAAGTGATATACCCTTGGGGACTGCGTTAAACAACAGTCAATCAGTCATTGGTTTGAATTAATTTTTTGATCTGTGCAGCTTGATAATTGGGATGGGAAACCAAGTTAACTCATTCACTACCACAGGTCAGTCAGTGAGTTGGCTACTGCAGCCTACTGCCTGGGCTCATCCCCAGCACACACTGAGACAAGCGAATGGGTTAAAATGCTATCCTAGTTTATGTTTACTGGTTACACCTCTTACTTCAATGTTTCCCAGGATTGCTGGAAGCTGTCGCAAGGGATTTAACAAAAACTCATAATAGAAAGCCAATGTTATGTGACGTCCTCTATCAGAGCCCTCTGGCTAAGGGCAGATGTTTCAAGCCCAGTCATGCTGTCTTAAATTAGAATGGGAGGAATATCAACGTTCCAAGGAGCAAAACACTTAATATTTTATAGCTGTGTTAGTGTGGCTATTTAAAGTTGTACATGTAGTACACTGTTGTCATATAATTGAAATAACCCTTGATCACGGCGTTAAACACCAGTAAGTCAATCTATCAATGAGTTAACTGAACTAAGCTTGCTGCAACTCTTGCACCTGCCACGGTTTAAGTGGATGAGGCAACACACAGTATATAATTGCCATTGAAAAACTGGATTATCTGGAATAACCTCTATAGACCACCTTCACTCTTGTCTGCTGAAGAGCTGTCCACCTGTCAGCATGTTTGTGTTTTTTGCACCCCTTTATGCCATGTGTTTTGCCCTTATCTCATGACATCTGTATTTACGTTGTACAATGTATGTTGGGTTTCAGTAGCCAGATGTATTCATTAAGTGTTTCTAGGCTTTAAATTATGTCACTCATAATCTGGAAATGGTCGAGTTGAAGGCGGTGATAAACTTCCAACTGATGAACTGATTGACAATTATAATGAAAGTTTTCTCTTTTCTTGACCATCAGCTGACTAACCCAGAATGGAGGCCTCCTGTGAACTGTAGCATGTTTCTTCACAACCTCAAAGAGCAAGGTAAATTCAGACACTAGAGGTTGTGCATTGTTAATCTGGATACAATCTACGTATTATCTCATTTTACATGGCATTTGCTGGGGCTTGGGGTGTTTATTCCACCCATATATGCGGGCAGTTGGAGAAAGCTTTGCATTGCCCTGGGGCTCTCGGAGCGAAGGGCCAACAATAAGTTGTGGCGTCCTGTTATGTCCCATGCTTGTCTTGTGTCTTGTCATTGTTTGATGCCAGTGGCGTTGGTGGTGCTTTCCTTCACCCATTAGGCTGGCATGCCTTCATATAAGGGAAATAAACTTAAGTACGGCGTAAAACCCCAATCAAACACACAAACCACCCATATATAAATGCAGTATTTTCAAAATGGCCTCTTGTCTTATTTTTTCTTATTCATTCAATACCATAAATATCTACAGATATTTACAATGGCTCAGTGGTTAGCATGTTGGACAGCTGATCTTCCTTCGATGTACCATAGAGTTCCAGTCTCCCAGTGGACCTGAGGTTTCGCGGGGATGGTTTTTTCCAGGTTTCCTCTTGGTTTCTTGTATTAAGTAGGGCAGAGTAAGAAGTGGATAATCCGTCATAGCCTTAAGTACATGTTAAACACCTGCTGATCCACCTTCCTGGCTTTGTGAGCAAAGTTCACCTGTGGCTTCAGATATCACAGGGTGATTTTATCAGGTTTTTTCTCAGTTTTCCACTAAAAGACTCGCAATGCAAAGTCCTCCTATATGAAATAGCCTGAAGTACGATGTTAATTACCAGTCAAATGAATAAATGTTAAAAATAAGCAAAATGTTACTATTTAAAAGTAATTAAAGAGAGATGAACTTATTCTGTCTTCAGCCCAAAGAGATGCCACTTCAATGAGCACAATGCCGATGGACAATAATCCACTGTTTAATTCCTTCTATGGAATGTCTCAGCCAGGATTCGGAGTAAGTATTAAACATACGTTATTCGTTTCCAGAGCGTTAAACATAGCTCTGTATATAAGCGTAATGCCTACAGTATGTACCTCTCACCAATGGGGTGAATGGAATTGATTCTTCCTTTGGACAGGTCGTAAACATCGGTATGTGGGCAAGTTTCTAGATATTTGTTTGAGTCGGCGTATTTTCCTCTGGGGTTTCCTCCACCATCAATACTGTAAATGCCTAGTGAAATAACCTCTGTACGGCGTAGAACACCATGTGAATCAATTTGTCTAAGTGAAAACTACATGTAACTTGTTTGTCACAATAATAATACAAGAGTATAATGTGCAATTGAAGTATATAATATGTCAGATAACACAGATGTCCTTTCCTTTCCAGTTCTCCAGTATATCCAGTGTGGGACTGCAGAGCTGTCTGTCCCCATCATTTAGCGGACCATTATCTCCACCGGTCACTCAAACACGCCCCAGGTTTAATGTTCGTGGAGCCGTCTCACACTCTGAAGGGCCACTCGGGACCACCAGTGGCATTCTGGGAAGTCTGCATAGCTCCGGTAGTCTGCAGAATAGCATGGTGGGGGCTGTGTCATCAATGTCAAACATTCATGTGGATGAGGGCACTTTAGAAATGCTGTCTAACGATATGAGCTTCAGTGCTTTATATATGCATCAAGTGAGGTATAGACGGGCAAGGGGAATCCCTGAAAACCTGGACGATGTTCATGCCCGGGCACTGTGGCAACAAAAACCTGAGAGTCTCTCTCATGTGACTAGTATACATCAACATATGCCTGGAATTGAAGAAACTCCCCACGAGGAGGAGAACTCCAGTTCTGTAGAAGTTCATCTTTCACAACAGGATGAGAGGCAATCAGGAAATACCTCTGGTCTGAGATAGCCAAATACATGACACTAGAGCTAATATACAATATTACCAAAATCTTTATTCTTATGTCCAATTTGCTTCCCTTCTTAGCCTACTTGATGAAATCATTAACATATATACTTGATGTAGGGTACATTTAGATGGCCAGCTGAAAAGGGGAGGGGGGGGGGGCTTTTATGTCGAGATTCAACTGTACAGAGTTAATACTGAGTGAATGTTGTTGCTTTTTTCTTTGTGCATGGCTGGTGGAGCTTCCTGTACCCTGGTGCTCTTTGAGCCAGTTTATTTGGGCTCTCTGTTCTTATCTTGTATCTTGTCAGTGACATAAAGGGGGTTTCCTTCGCCCATTAGACTGGCACGCAGTCATGTGAGTGAAATAACATTAAGTGCGACGTAAAACCCTGATTAAACACACAAATACTTTGCATGTTGGTTTTTATAGTAGGATGCACATTTTTGTTTTCTAATTGTAACATATTTTAAGAGATTCCTCACATAATTGTTTTGCACTGGCAGTTAGTGGACTTGGCATTAAAATAACCAAAGCACAACTCATCAAGTTATCTTCAGATGGTTAAGATCGCAAAAAAGTCTATGTTTTAACTTATTATATACTGTGATATTATTTGTAATATATTTCTAAAGATAATCACACTGGCACAGGGATGACGATTAATAAAAAAATCCATAAATCATCTCATGTTGTAGATAAACTCTCAGAGACAAGTTTTTTCAATGGATCTTAATCTCGAGTTGTTATGGGTAACCTCTATACATCTCGTGAGAAGTAATAACTATTCGTATGTAGTTATTTACAGGATATAGTCTATATGACAAAACACCAGAATTCACCCAAACGTCTTTCAACTAAGGATAATAGGAAATAGAGTTATCTGAAGGAGAGGATAGTTTGGCCTTAATAACTAGTAAATCCTTAAGATTTTTATTCTTTTTGTAGGCTATAATAGGTCTCTGAGGGATGGGTTAAGACATTTAAGGTACACATTTGTAATATATAGAGTGAAATCTGAGTATGTAGATCCTTCAGTGTGTCAGGTACATGAATATAACAGAAATATAAGTATACCTGCCTTACTTAAATGCATGGTGATTCAAATTCAGTTTATTTAAACTTGCAGACAAACTATTTTTTTTAAAATTCTAACAATAAAATTAAAATCAAAAAGATCTATGTAGACTATTTCAGGGGAAGTGATTCAATAACTGCAAATAATTATAAAACAATCGGAGAATACTGCTAAAACATTGAAATGTTCAAATTAAGCAAATAAGGCAACTTGTTTTGATGCTCTAAGGCTGTGGATTAACTAAAACTGTACACTTAAATTTGTTGTAGTAATTGTTTTTTGTCAAACGATATTTGTTGAAAGTGGCCCTTGGGGTTAGTGGCGGATTAAGGTTGCTTC
>JAUELC010331168.1:0-14128 GCA_031471745.1 Cryptochiton stelleri
TGAACTGTCAAGGGAACGGTCTAGGTGATACAGATACAGATATGACTAAAGGGGATATTGTGAACTGTCAAGGGAAGGGTCTAGGTGATACAGATATATACAGGTATGTACCAGTTGTTTTGGGCAACTTCTTCACAATGTGATTTAGAAGAGATCTTCACTGAGAGACTATTAAATGGTGGATGATATAGATGCTGTGAAGTGTATGGACAGGTTTGACAGATCTTGTAAGCAGATCTGGGGTTGGTATGGTTAGAATGGTAAACAGTTTGAGGGCTGCCAGTCAGCTTTTCTCCAAGACAAGCAGTGATGTGGAGTCTGGGAAGGCCCTGTTTTACCACTCCTAAGAGAGAATCTAGGTCTATTTTAACAACTGCTACATAAATATATTTAACACAGACAAATCCACAGATTTCAATTCATTAGGAGCTTGTCAAGGTTTAGCTGTAATGCATTGTTTTACTAACAGTTTCTTAACGTCATTAAAATAAATTTTAGTTCCACAAATAAGAAGAAAAACAAATATATTACAAAGTGATACTCAGTACTTTATGATGTTCATCTAAATACCTAACTTAAAGTGAACATTAGAATTGCCCCAAGACTTAGAACTGAAGAGTGAGCTAGAAGAGCACAGTCAACTCAAAAGCCTAATGTGATCAGGCATCTTAAGCACAACCCTCAGTACTTTCTGAAGTGTTGGACAAAAATTATATTAAAAAAAATTATAACAAAGATCTTGTAACATTTCCCAACAAAGAAATTTACTGTTATATATGAAGAAATGTTAACATAACCCATGGACTGAGTTGGAAGAGCATTTCTTGTCAAACACAGTGAACCCACGGTCATGTGACTGGTTATCTTGAACATAACACTACTTTCTGAAGTTTGGAACAAAAATCACAAAGATATTCTCACTTTTTCTTATAGGGAATTTTCCAGGGTATAACTTACTGTGGTGTATACATGTATCTTGGATTGATGAAGTGATGCTGCTAAAAGTAGCCACAGATATAAATTTATCTAAGTTATCATAAATGTGGTAAAGGTCAGGGAGAGGTTAATATGGGAATTACTTCCCCCACATCACTATTCTATATGAAACTAATAGATCACTTCAAATACTCATACAGACCAGTCATTATTTCTAGGAGGCTGAATGGTGGTAGAGACTGCCCGCTAATTCAGGCCAGGTGACGGGGATTGAAGGGTTAGGTTTCATGGTGCCTCCTGTTAACATCTAACACCTGGTTCATTCCATACCATATAGCACCCATATGCTCATACAAATAACAATAATACAGTAACCACCCAGACAGAAGTATACCCAATGGGGATACATCAAAGAGATAGTCAACATTTTATTGGCAGATTGGATATTTCTAGCTTATGTCTATATGTTTCTCAGTTCAGCAGAGAAGACTTTTGAGTTGATATCATTACTTCAATTTTACTATTTCTAAGACCATTGATAAAAGACACAGGTCTTAAATCAGCCAAACTTCACATGGGTGTAAAGTTTCCAGAAGAGCCAGCAGTCATTTAAGAAAATCAAATTGTATGAGCTTACATTGTA
Organism: Cryptochiton stelleri; assembly: GCA_031471745.1. Classification (NCBI taxonomy): domain Eukaryota; kingdom Metazoa; phylum Mollusca; class Polyplacophora; order Chitonida; family Mopaliidae; genus Cryptochiton; species Cryptochiton stelleri. The sequence goes on from JAUELC010331168.1 coordinate 1,580, forward strand.
GTTCAAAAGATCATGCGTAGAATTCCATAGAATTACACCTGTGATACACTTTGGGCCTCTGCACAGAAATAAATAATTAAGTTCAGTCAGAATTTATTTATCCCATCTTTACCAAGAAGTATAAATAAACAACATACATTTTGTTAATTTCTAATTCACCTGTGCGACTGTCTGGAAGAGTAAGTAACACTATCTCTTACAAAGTTCTATAATCTGAGACTCGTGGTTAACAATTGTAAAATGTAGCAATGAATATTTGATAGTAGTGGGGAGAGTGTAATGATAGCCTTGGTTGAGATCTATTGATAGAATAACCCTGATAATGGGGTATACAGGTAGACAATCAGACTGACCAGGTGGAAATACATGGGGGTGGATTAAAGGTGGACAGACACTGATGAAGATAGATGGATAACTGACCGTCACTGGACAATCGTAGCAATGAACTTATTGTTTCCAGTCCTCCATTGTTACCATGGCGGACAGAATCTTGTTTATTCACCTGAGGCATTCTCACAGCACGCCGTGTAATCCACCAACTTTTGTCACCATTCTGCTGTTCATATCAGCACAATACTTAATAGGATTAAATCGATCAATTCTAGCTATGAATCCAACAGAATTCATTGAATTTCTGTCTTCAAAGGCTATATTTGAACCTATCAATTGAAATACATCAAACATCAACCTGATAGGGTTAGTGAATCCAGTGAGAAAATCAACATATGTTCATAATTTTAATGTTAATGAATGAAGAAACATGGATGAAGAAACATGGATAAAAAAAAATAGCTAAAAAAAATAAAAAATACTGATTTGTCCATAATAAGTTATGAATAACTGCTATAATTATGTACAAGTTTAAAAAAAAATAATACTCATTTCAAATTTGAGATTTCCATACAACTGTACTTCTTTTCATTATTATTTAAAAATCAATAATATTCAACAAATTTGTTTCGAAAATTTACTGCACGAAATAAAAGCAAAGTCATAGTATTTAATGGCCAATACATCCTATTAAATGAGGGAAGAGGTAAGTCATTTTAAATATTATGCACATGTACACAGTATACTGTTTTAACTCATTAGAGCAGAAAGATAGTGACAGATAAAAAACACATGGCCCCCACTTTTAATCAACTTTTAAAACAATTAATCATAAATAAATGTGTGTGAGTTGGGGTGAGTACAGGTTCAAATAACGGGACACTGGTAAAATAAAACATTGTTAATAAACAAATAACAATGGATCCAGGTCATCAATCAAATGGAATAGGCCTTTCCAGTGTGGTTGCATTATATTTACTTTTTCCACTTGGACAACTTACAGATAAAAGTTTATTTCAACATTATCAGAGACAGATTTATTAAAATCAATAAAGAATGGAATTTCAAACAATGGGTTATCAGCTACTGTTGACAGTCAGGGAAGAAGAAAAAAAATGAGAAAAATCTAAAATATTATATTAATTGTATTATTTGATATAGTGACATGGCTAAACAAGGCAAGCAAAAATAATTGGTAAATGCCACAGAACAACTGAGAGGAATCCCTATTTGACTTAGGGGGAAAGTAATCTAGAAAATATGTATTGAAAACAGAAAATTAATTAAAATCATAAATCACAGTATGCAATGATCGAACAAAGACATTTTAAAAATAAACAAGTAAAATTATCGGCATTAAGGGTTTATTGAAATGGAAGTCTTTTGAATAAATCATGTTGCAGTCCACCCAATAAAAACAAAATGGCAAACAAGAAAAAAATACTGCTGGCCAAAACTCCAACAAAAATACCTGCTGATATAATGTTTGCTCAAACAGGGTTGGGGTTAAACCTCTGAAATGCTCATAACTATGAAATTTCATGTTTTTATTCCGATGGGATCAAAAATAGTGACCTTGAAGATTCTCCCACAAATTCTCTCAACCTCTAAATATTCTATTTCTCCGCAAAAATCTCTCTGAAATCTTTTTTTAAGAAGAGGGAGGCCCATATAATTTGCTGTGGAGTCTTCTGGTTTAAGAATCCTGTCATGCTTTAGGGATAAGTATTTATGGAGTAGACAAAGGAAAAGTTGACAGATTCTATAATGGATGGTTATTCTGATGTTATATATCTATTGAGCATATCTTCACGCTAAGCCAGGTGTCTGATGACAGGAGGAACAGATGAGTTTCTATGGGGATCTGCACGTACAAATCACACAGGACCACAATATCCTGTCTCCAGCTTCCACACAAAACCACATTCCGGTTTTTATAACTTCCCGTGTATTTCTGGGAGGTGATCCAGATTACATTATCTGAGCATCCCTGATTGGTCGGATCAGGTAAGACATACAGGTATTGAATCATGAATCAGACTCATTGTGTATTATCATACTTTCTTGTATTTCAAAAGTAAACCTGTAATAATTAATCCACACAGTTAGTTAAAAACCTGGTCCCTCCAGCATTGGTTAGAATGGTTCAGTAAAGGACAGGGTGAGCATTGACAAGGTCCAGAAAAAAGGAAAATTGTAAATTTCAATTGAATCATTACTTGGGAAATTTAAGCTACAAGGATAAAATCAGATGTTGTTTTGAATTGGACATTTAATTGTCAAGTTCTTAATTAAATTTCAGTTCTGTTGCTTAATTAAAATAAACAAAAAAAAACAAATATTTATCTTTTCTACAGTCATGAAGTAAATTGTCTTGATGCATTTCCCAGTCGGTCTAGCTGTTGTATGTTGGAATTGCTCATGTGTTAGCCCTGTGTCTCAACCTGGTAAATGTATCAAGTTTGTACAACGTAGCCAAATTGAAACTTTCTCATTTCACAGGCTTTATTTCACTGCGAGTTAACCTGACAAGGTGAACCAGCATTAGAGAGCCAAACCATGGAAACAAGCACTTGGACACACAATAACAAGAGAAAACCTGCCTACACATCAAAGTTAGCTCATGCCATATGTTAAGGGTACCAAACAACCTCCTGCTCTCCCCTAAATCTCTTCAAATACACACTAAATACAACTTCAAACAAGGCTCCTGAACACATGACACAGGCATTAAGGCTGTTGTCATGTGACTGGCAGTGGCCATGTTTAACAGGGTAGATTGCTGATCAAACCCAACACCTGTACTGGTCAGGTAGGAATTAAGGCAGGTAGACAGCCATTCCATCACCTCTCTCAATGACAGACAACTCTAAATGGCCATTAGGAGATACGCTGGAGGCTAAACAAGCTTGAAGGGTTGAGTGAGGGAAGAAAAGCTGTTTAAAATGAGAGGAGTTTAAAAACTAGAATTACAAGTCATTATTATCTCATCATTCACCGCCCTGTTTCTTCACATTCCAGAGAGGGTACTGTCAGACGATTGCCAGTGAGTCGGCCACTAGTCAAACAGGCCTGTGTCTCTTAGTCTTATAACAGTTACACTGACTAAGACTCCTCATGTCACTCAGAGAGATTCCTCAAACCCATACATCAGCCTAGTCCAAACCATTGCATAACCATCCACCGTAATTACCTGCCATTCTGGTTAAACCCAGCTGATAGGAAATGGCTCCAAAAAGCATACTGGCAGCAGTATCAAGGGCATTTCTCCCATTCTCACCATTCCCATAGTTCTTGGTGAATTCCAGCTGTCTATCATACAGTAACTAGTCCAATATGGACAGACTCTTCACAGTTTACCAACTTCAAAAACAATCTTAAACAAAGAAACTTAATGAAAAAAATTAAAACTAAATATTTTTAATCTATGAAGTTTTAACTAAACTCATTGTTGTATAAAACGGAAACCATATAGATCATTTCAGAAACTTAAAATTTAACTTAAAAAAATCAATCTTTGGCTGAATTAAATTTTCTAAAATTTGCTTAAATTACTCCACAATTTTCCGCAAAACACAAATTTTACATAAATTAAAATCCCTTTGTCACACCATGTAAACAATATGAATTTCTGAAGAAACTAAGTAGTATATATACAAGTGTCTCAAGGACAGGTCAATACAAGCATGGTACATGTGGCCGTCAGAAGGGCTTTGTAAAAGACTTTGGGGAAATCATTTAGAGATCAAATATCTGAAGTCAAGGATCTCTTCAAGATGACTGGATTCAAACCATCAACCAAGTCTCTTCCCTGAACATCTGTTTGCCACCGCAATCTAACCTCATCTTCTTCAAAGCTATTGGGTTTGTTTGTTTGATTGATTGATTTGGGTTTTAGGCCTTACTTAAGGTTATTTCACTCATATGACAGCTTGCCAGCCCAATGGGTGAAGGAAACCACCCCCAACGCCACTTGCAACAAACAATGAAAAGATACAAGACAAGCACAGGACATAACAGGACGCCACAACAGTTTCATGTTGGCCCTTAGCTCTGAGAGCACCAGGGCAACAGTAAGCTCCCTCCAATTGCCTGCTTCAAAGCTATTGGGAAATGATTCCTGATCATTATAATGTCAAATTTATGAGGAAAATTAAAATATGATGATATAGCTTCTCAGTATCTCTTCAAATTAATGAATTTCTGAATGTATAAGAAAAGAATCACAGATAATTGTCATTTGGGGCGAGTTGGAATGAATGTGTCTCAGCAGGATGCAGAAGTTACCCAACCTGTTTTTAATAATCGTTCAACAAAAAAAGACGAAATGAGGATATGGTTGAGTATTTGGTGTAGAAAAGTTAGGGAAGCTGAGCAAACTGTCTAAACATCTCGAGTAAAAAATGTGGGTAAAACGAGTCAGCTGGTAAACAAGCTCCTAGATAAGTGAGAAGGAGGGATTCTCAGAAAGCAGCAGGTGCTCTGAACAGAAAGAAACTGAACAGATGTTTAAGTATCCAGATAATTAAGAATCTACACAGTTCTCACTCATACTGTCAGTAAATAGATTTGAGATTAAGTAACGGAAATAAGCGAAACCTTTAATAGCGAGTAATTTTCATCATTAAATTTACATGATACGTGTACACAGCACAGATCAGAGTGTGAAGGTAATTTTTTTTCTCAAAAAAAAACATATGAAGATTTAAATAAGAAATTGCAGTGGACATAAATGAGGATAAAACCCATTTCCAGATGAACAACAGACTTCCTGATTCTAAACTTTTTTGTGCAGGCCATTTTTAGACTATTTTGTTTACTTGGTTTCTCTGGAAACAATGGGTGTTCCCTGGACGTAAATAAAGCCTGGTATCAGTGCCAGTCACAACTTTTATCAAAAACTCAGACTGCAAGTATGTTATCTAAGTTTATATGGTAACAAAAGACCAGCGTGCATTTGTGAGAAAAGGTCAGGTTTGGAAACAGAAGAAGTTCTGATAGGGGTGGGATGGTGAGCTGATAGGGGTGGGATGGTGAGCTGATAGGACAGATCACTAACACAATACACATGGGGAAACACCCAGAAAAAATACACTTATCATCTGACTACACAGAAACAAGCATCTTTTTCATGTTTGATACAAGTAGTCCAGGTAAATCAGGTACAGTGTATGTCCTGTAAATCAATAGAGTATATGCCCAGGCTGTTTAATACTTCTCCTGGAGATTTTAAATTTTTATCACAATTATTAGAAGGCTTATTGTAGTGTGAAGAAGGAGGGAAGAAAAAGTCCCCAAAACACATGGCTTATAACCCCAATAATATAGGGTTTATTGTTGGATATTAAACAGACATATAGTATCAGCACACATCATCACTCATCAAGACACACAACTCTCCAGATCACTATCTTGTACTTTATTAAAACGAGAACTGTCTCACTTCAGGGCGGCTTTGATTGGGATTTTATAAACCTATAAAAAAACATTTATTAAATAGAAAAATTGTGGGAAGATAAGCTGTTGGAGTGTTTTGTTTGTTGATCTTTGACTTTTGTTTTTTGTCTTTCCAGAGTGTTCCAATCAGAAACACATTTCTATATTGAATGCCATTTTTCTACACTCCATCCAGGGCTACTTACAGCCAGGTATTAATTCAGGGGCATTTACTCTTTGGGGTTACACACATAATTGCTAAAAATACCACTCTTTTGTGGATTTCATATCCAAAAATAACCAAGCAAAGAGTCCCTCCGAATAAATATATTATCATTTTAGCGAGTTGGGTCCAGCTTTAATTATTTATGTGCACGGTAAAGCAATTCTAATGAGGGGTAATTGTCAAATGATTCAATTTTGGTGATATCTGGTGTTCTTTTTAAATAAAGGTCAGCAATTGGTCACAAACTTATTCTTATTTCAGTGACTGGCTTTCTTAACTCAGCTTTCATTGTTAACAATTTCATACCTTGATGGACAGATATGTTAGTCTTGATTACAGGTAGGGATTAGTAACATTCGTACCCTCACCTGGAAAAGTGTTTGAACTCAGACATGTAAATCTAGAATGATATAATCTCTCCATTACAGGTTAAACCAGTTACATCTGACATCTAATGATATGAAATATGAGTTACGACCTTTTTTTAAGAATTACATTGAAACACTTTCTAATAAAATAAAGACATCTAATAAAGAATCTGTGAGAATGAATGACATAAAACCCATTGGTCATACATGGCACTGAATACTATACAGGATATTGGTAGAGTGTGACTTTATTATAGATATCATGATACAATTATATAATGAGTTTATTTTAAATTTCATGTCAATAATAGATATATTTGAAATATTTATGTATTTATTTATTTTATTTGTTGGTAAGAAGAGCTCCTTATCCACTATGTTCTTTTCCTTGTAAAACGTAAAATAAAGTATCCTATACTAAGTGATATTTAAGTTACAATTCACTGTTCTTTTATAATGGTTATGTAAATTCCAAAATCCTATAAAGACTATTAAATTACTAAGCTAAGTCAAAATAAATATTTAAAATATTTTATGTCAAAATTACAGTAACAGATACATGCATTTTTTTAAAAAAGTAACTATTTCTGCTTCGTATGAAATTAACCTTGAGGCAACAAGACATACAGTACATATACCCCCCACGCCTTTCAAGACTAAATAAACAAGTAAAGAAAGTAATAGTTGTGTTTAGGCGATAGATGTAATCACCCCTCTTCCTGGGTACAGATGGCAAATTTGTTATTTTTACCTAATCAGAAATTACCAAGAGTCATTTACCAAGAAACAAAATCCTCTTTTATCAGATATATCCAGTACAGTCTCCCCAAAATACTCTCTGGCTGGGTGCAGGAGATGTATAGGTTTGTACACAGTATTGACAGAGCAGAAAATTACACTCAATCTCTGACTTATAGACACTAACAGCTGGCAGACAACTTATCTTAACAAGATATTCACAGGGAAATCTTTGTAAAGGAACAGCCAGGATGTTTGTGGAGGAGATGGAGTGAAGTTAGAGGAACTTTGACAGAAGTACGCTCCACACTCTGGCTATCTTTTTAACCTGGGTCTGGATCTAACTTACTTTGTTCTTAATCTTAGTGTAGGATGTAAATAATAATCTTAATGACTACCTCTCTCTTAATAATGTAACAATTTGTCTGAATATTGCACAGTGTATACCTGATGGTAATACATAAGTCTGTAGGAGCGAGATTTTATAATTTAGGTCCTGAAAATGATAGTCAAAGGGTGAACAAAGTAAAAGGGGGAGGGGAGAGGGTTTGTCCACAACGAGTCGGTCATAAGCGTACAACTTTAGCAAGTATGAAAGGGCAAACAACTGCCTGAAAATGTTTACGAAATTTTGTTTTGCACTTCCATTTTGCCCGAATTTTTCCACATAATTGCCTGAATCAGGGAGGGAAACGTACTCCCCCCTTCCCCCGCTCCTCTTTTCTTTTTTTCACTATTATTTTCAGGGCCTAAATTTAAAAATCTGGCCTAGTCTGCTGTCAGATGACATGCTTTGATTGAATGGCAAATCATCTCATTAACAGCTTGAAAGTAATGACATAGAATTAAAGACAATGACAAAACTCTTACAGATTGTAATTAATACCGGAAATTGGGCCTAAGTAATTTTATTTTCTATCCATCTTTTTAAAACTGTACGTCAGGATATATAAATTACGTTAATACTGTATTGGATCCTTTATAAATAAACTATAGTCCCATTATTATACACATCATCTAAAGGATCCATTGCATAAAGGATTTCCGCAATGGAGGAGTCTTATATGTAGACTAAACAAACAAATACAGTCTTATACTGACATCTGTGGGCGACACCATACACCCTTATGGCCCACTGATACCTCTCAAAGATAACACTCACTGGGAATCTCACAGGGCAGGCTATATGTATACTATACTTTGCGACCCAAACAGACTGGGAAGAATAGATCATGGTTTTTGTGATTGCGGTTTTACTCTGTGCTTTGGTTATTTCACTCATATGAAGGCGTGACAGCCCAATGGGGGAAGGGACCCACCATCACAGGAGTGACAGTACACTGGCAACAAGCAATGACAAGATACAAGACAATATGCATAAAAGGAGCAAGAAGACAAAGTGTGGAGTTTACAGCACAAGACACCAGTGTGGAGTTTACAGCACAAGACACCACCCCAAGCTGGGTTCCTCAGCTAGAGAAGCAAAGGGGCAACATGAATCTTGGGGCAACATGAACCCTCGGCCAACCACCCGCCATGAAGGCCAAAAAGGGTGTCTCAATAAGCCCATCTTCTACAGTAGATACATGCTTTAGCCAGTTAGACATAGAGGACTACTGATGCTGCTCCTAATTCCATCCCTCCAGTTCACACCCAGCTGGGCAGCCCCCAAAAAACACACACCAGTTCTGACAAACTCTAATCAACCGCATAATTTGAAGTTAAATAGTTCCCAGCTTGAGTAGAGTTTGATTGACTGACTTATGAGCAAACCATACACAACCCTAAGCAACTGCCACATGCTTGACAAACCAATGTCTACACAATTACTTCATATATTTTCTTTATAAAATGAATCAAAAATTTCGATTGGAACTATGAATAGTGTTAAAAAAAAGCCTTCAAAGTAAAATGCAGAGAGCAAACAATTTAGCAATATCTACTCCCTGATAACAGCTGAGATATGTATCTAAATATATACATCCTAACAAATAAATAATTTTTGTCACTGCTAATTAATAAATCAATACACAGGTTAATTTCTAGGAAATCTTGAATGGTTCAATCATTATCACACTCAAAACCAGCCCCTAATTCTCTAAGTTCAACTGACATCATGTAGTTCTGATCAACACAACCAATATTAGTGGACAAACTGCCAGGCTCTCTGCCCTCAGTTTATTTCTACAAACTGCTTGCACACCCTCTGGAGGAGCGGATGTCCTGCACAGCTACACCAGAAACATTCAATCAATTTTATTCACCTATTGATAGAAGTTTCATGCAGATTCTCAGGCCAAATCATATGTTTAAATTAATGGCGATCAAACAATACAAAGGTTGTGATCAAATATTGACCTTTTTAAAATGAAAATTGTTTGTGGAAATTCAGCCGTTATAAGCTGTTCATTCAGCACACCTGAACATTCGGTCTTGATTTCACTCAGATGATTGCTCAGTGCTAATCTGGGTGTCTAAACAGGTGCACCATTTCAAATCTTTGTTTTAAAGCAGGGTATTTGTGTCTGTAACCTTTCCCTCAAAAACTCTCGACTACGATTTGCTCAGCAGGAACAACACCAGCCTGGGTTATTTAAGGAATGTACTGACATTTCAAATTTTAACTGTTGTATCTTGCATCAGTTTGACAGGCAACAAAGATTTTCAACTGTTGACAAAAAATGTGCAGTGAAATAAAATGTGGGTGCAAGCTGGTAAAAATGCATTGCATATTCCCTGCTAAAATGACATTGTTGAGCCACAATCCAATTAAGTTTACTTGTAATTGTTTATTAATAAAATAGAAAAATATGTGAAAGTGTGTACAAAAGAAAGCAATAACATCCGAGTTAGAATATGTAGAATTTGTTGACTTAAGAACAAAACCCAATTTGTACAGTTAATGTACCTTTTCAACAAAGCCTTTGTAGGATAATATCCACACCATGCATGTAACAATGTTCAAACACAAACTTGATGGACATGAGCTGGTGATGTACACAGAACATCTCAAGGTCAAGTGTGGGAACCAAGGTCAAACCACTGAAGGGAAATTCGTCTGATTATATTATAAACAAATACATTTTACACAATTGAGGGCTGAAATTACAATGTAGCTGAAGAAGTTAGGTAAAAATGTACTTCTACAGGTGAGTGGTCAGTTAAAGCACACCTGTCCGCATGTAAAATGGGCCCTGGTCACATAGTTCTGCTAATTGCTACCTGAGCCTTCAGAAGGCCAATCACAAGAAACAACCCTTTGGTGAGCAATCCCTGAATCAAAGCGAGAGGTAAATGAGAAGAAGGGATCACTTAGGTTAAGTGTTTAATCAGGGGAATACACTCATTCCTGGCTGACTTTCTGGAATATATTCGTGCAATAACAGTACATGTAGTACTGTAGATTTATAAAATTTCAACCATGCAAGTTGTGAAAGTGGTATAGCATAAAACAAACAAATTTATGTTTTCTGTAAAATCCTGATTCTCCCTAACTGCAAAATTGTCATCTGACTCCCAGATATTACGTCTAAGTCCTTTAAATAGCTTCCAAACTTGAAAGTAGTACTTTTATGGTCGTAAGTTTATGTGATATAGGGAACTTTATTTACTGTAACTAAGTATAGCCTACTGTACACTACAGGTATTGGTATAAGAAATGAACAATTAGTTTTTTCATTTTTTCCCTAGATTTCTTAACTAAGCTACCTATCAAGGACACTATTTGTTTGAAGTTATGGCAACTAATAATAAAAATAAACCAAAAATTTTATCATGACATATCTTAACAAGAGTGTCTGAAATCATTCTGGTTAAATTAAAAAATTAAAAGTTCCCCAAAATTTGAACAATTTGAGTACAAGAGCTCATAAGCCATACTGATCTACGACAAAAGACGTTCACAATTCCAATACAAGAATAAGCTTATTTACATGTGCATTCTGCTCTCTTATTTACAACAGATTTGTCTTACATAAAAGGCCTTTCCTTTTATCTCGTCCCTTTACATAACTTTGATTCAATACAGTTTTTATAAGCTTACAATCTGTTTCACATCAACAAGACAGCTAGTTCAATTTTATATTGTGTCGTTGTTGTATGTTTTTCATGACTTGTGTAAATATGATGGTATACCTGGCCTAGGGGTCATCTGAGAGACTTCAAAGGCACACAGTCATAAAAAAACGCCCCAGATAAGCCAACAACTTCTTTAATAAATAAAGCTAACTCTCAAACGATAAGGGTTGATATTTTCATGCTCTGTGAACACAGTGTACTAGATTCCAACAGCGTTATATGCCTTCAACAAGAGGTTAGTTTTCATACCTGTTATTATTAGCTGTTGTAATAGAAGGATGTGTTGTGAATTCTAGTACATGAACAAATTGTGAGTTTGACAGACAAGATTTGCACGACGCATAACTGATCATGCCTCAACTACAGGGTAAATTGGGTAATAATAAAATGGTATTTCTAAGATCTTAGTTTAAATTCATATCTGTTCTTCACTATAAATTTTATATCCTAAAAAAAATAAAAAAATAAAGAGTTCTAAGAATATATTACAGGCGTTTTTAAAGATTATGGGAGATATTAGTTCTTAAATGGTGGTTACAATAGCATAAATCTACTCACACCTCAGTGTGTTTTATGTCTGGAAAGTGGAGACACCCTTAGGTTTAGTTGTTATATAAAGAACATTGGGTAGCTATGTATTATTACTGTTCCTGAGCTGTCAATGTTGTCTACAAAACACTTGTCCTATTGGACATTATAAGAGTGTTACTTTGTTTGATCTGCACATCCCTTTATGTTTTTATCACATTGGAAAGTCACCTCTAATCTCTATACATGTAAATTCCTTGTTCTTGAACTGTTTTTTTTACAATGCTGAGTTGAATGGGAAATGTGCCAATGTCTACATCTGTGTTGATGATCTGTCTTGCTGGCTTTTAACTTGGAAAATATAAAGTAACTCAAACAAAGTATTAAACAGAACATGAAAACACCATAATCTACTTACAAGGGAGACAATGTACACTTTAATTATTTCTAATAATTGTATACACATTCTGTAAAGTTTAAGTTTTTTTGTTAGTTGGTTTGGTGTTTATGCCGAACTTAAGGTTATTATACTCATATGATGGCGTGCCAGCCCAATGGGTGAAGGGAACCTCTCGATATCACTGGCAACAAACAATGACAAGATAGAAGACAATCACAGGACATAAACATGGTGCAACAAGACAAAGTGTGCAAATTTACAGTGCTAGACGCGACAGAGAAGATGGGCTCTGTGTTGCTCCTTAGCTATGAGAGCAACAGGAAGCCCCCTCTGAACATCCGCAAAGATTACATTGGATATTGTTGTTTTGATTGTTTGTTTGTTTGATTGGGGTTTTACGCCGTACTTAAGGTTATTTCACTCATATGACAGCGTGCCAGCCCAAT
>JAUELC010331279.1:0-14127 GCA_031471745.1 Cryptochiton stelleri
CGACATTAACTCCGCTCGAATATCATTAGATTTCCAAACTCGAACATGCGCCTTTTCATTCTGTTTCCGACACTATCATAGTAGCGAAAGCCTCGATGTTCGTCAATAACACTGTACAGAAGTTTCTCTGTCATTCAGACAGTTTATCTTATTCTTGTTGCATGTCAGTTTTTCGAATCAGTACAGAAATTATAAGAGCGAATACAAACTCGGCATGTTATTTTTCAATAGCACCTTTAATGTAAAAAAAATCTGGTAAAACAAAATGTATAAAGATTATCACATGCATAATATCGATTAACAGAGGAATAACAGTTCTTTCGGGATAGCATCTGTCACTTTTGATAAATTTAGCTGAAAAATCCACACTTTCTTCTCTGTATATGTGGTATTCAAGTTAAATGATCTAAAATGCCTGAAAACAGATGTTAAACATGGGATGTTCATGACAGTAGAAATAGTTACACATCTGAAGCACAAAGAAAAAGCAAGCGTTAATTATTTAAGCAACAAATTTTTCCAAAGGCGCGAATTTATAATATTTCTATTAGAATTTGTTTCTTTATCTAAACAAGGATGGTAGCACATCTTAGTCAGATAAAACGTGTAAATAAAATAAAAAAGAATATGCCTCAATTAATTAATTAATTTCTAGACCATTAATGGAACCATTCGATTCGGGTCGTTTGTAGTCAACACATAACACAAAGACATGTTTTTGCGAATAACTATTTTTGATTTCATTACTAGATTAGTGACTGACTATATTTACTTCACAACTGATCTACAGTATGTTTGTTTGAATTAGGTTTTACGCCGTACTTAATGTTTTTCCACTCACATGACGGCGTGCCAGTCCAATTGGCGAAGGAAACCACCCCAACGCCACTGGCAATATACAAAAAAAAACACAGGACATAACAGGACGCCACAACAGATTGGCTTCGTGTTGCCCATTAGATCTGAGAGTACCAGGGCAGCATGAAGCTCCCTCCACCCACCTGCTTTTATAGTATGAATGACAAACGAGTTCAAATTCGCACATCCTAAAACTCATCTGGGGCAGGGCATCACCTTCGCCTAACTAATATACACCATAATAACGGTCCTTAGAAGCGAAATTATTGGGCGCGGTCATGTACAAACCTGGCACAAGCTGACAGTTTGAGTCACCGGGCCCCCAGCATCGTTTGACACCTTCTCTGGTACAGCTTTCGTCACATGGCTCACCTTGGAGATAACAACGAGATATATCCTTTTTAAATTGGTGGTTTGATTGGGTGAGTGATTAAGTGAATGTTGACTCAGTGATTGGAGGCGTGATTTACTGACATATATTAAAAAGCATGAAGAACGCAGCGTTCCCGGATTCCTTTAAAACAAAATAATTTAATCGCCAGTGGCGCACCAGTGACAATTTAGCTATATATTCCATTCCATTCGATTCGCCTGAAATAGTAAATCTTTACAGAGCTGTTTGTAAACTTGTAGAATCCCCCACCCCCTCTCCCCCGTGTAGCTATGCACAGGACAAACATCTCCACTGGACATTCGATATTATAGGTCTTCAAAAGTCTTTCATCATTCGCAGTAGGACAAGGACACGTAGGGCGTATTTTGCTCCTTAGTCTCTTAAAAGCATCCAAAGTGGAAGGATGTATGAAAAGCGGGTGAAGTTATCGTGTTGGTAGTCCAGTGTTTCTTTGCTTTTGGACACAAGGAAATCATTTGATGGCAGTACTCATCTTTGCCTAAGAAATTAATAGACTAGACTACCAGTATATATCGTTAAATGACTAAGCCAACGGTGAAGTGATCAACAATATGCAATTAAATGGGTCGATCATATGTTTGTTTATATTATTGTTTGCTTTTGGTATAGTACGGATGTCAGGCAGGGTGGGCTTTTATCAGCTGTCTGATTTATGTATACTTGTTTGACCTAGATGTAACCTTGGCAAATGCTGGCATTTGTTGTTACATCACTGGTGTTTTAATTAACCATTTTATATATGCAAATGATATGTGTATTTTGTGTCCTGCAGCCAAATCTTTAAATTACCAACAGATGTGCTGTGACAATTATGTAATTTTTTGCTAGGATTGGCGATTCATCACACTTTTGTTTCTACTAATAATCACTATTCGAATTTTCGGCAAGCAAGTATACATTTTTAACTAAAGTAAGGGTAAACGGTTTATTTTTGTTGGGAATGTTGTGATTTTTTGTACCGATGCTCACTCTTCTCGCCATTTTGTATATATCAAAACCCTCATGGGTGCCTCGGTGGCATCATTGGGGTCTCCAGTGTAGACAAAATAACGATACTATGGGCCGAATTCCGAGACACCTGTGAACATGTGAAAGTGAACTGATTAGTCAATTTGAGTAGAAGGTCTAGATATTCTTCCACCAGGTAACATCATGTTTTTTGTCTGGATACTTACAGTAGCGGTAGTGGCTGCTCTCATCACTCCTGAATTGCACGGTTTGACTGTCGTTTCTGAAAATCCTATTCCATAGAATTGTATTCATATAACACAACTTGAGGTTGTGGAAAAACATAACATCTCCTTTGGGTATATCTAAAAGTAAAGAAAAAAAATAATAATAGCAATTATTTCTTTAACCATTTCCTAATTTACAGTCAAATAATAGGAATAATTCTTTCTTTAACCACTTCTTAATCTACAATCAAATAATAAAAACAATTCTTTCTTTAACCACTCCTTAATCTACAATCAAATAATAATAACAATTCTTTCTTTAACCGCTTCTTAATCTACAGTCAAGTAATAATAATAATTCCTTCGTTAACCACTTCTTAATCTACAATCCAATAATAGCAATAATTCTTTCTTCAACCACTTCTTAACGACTGGTCGCCAGGGATGGTACCTAGTACAGCATGTCAATATTGTGACCGGAGCAATTGTGACCGGAGCGAATGTCACCGGAGCAATTGTCGCCGGAGCAATTGTCGCTGGAGCAATTGTCGTCGGAGCAATTGTTGCCGGAGCAATTGTCGTGGATTCTTTCCTTATATTCGCCTACAACGTGTTGCAAATAACAAAATAGTAGTCTGTGTGTGTCATTTAACGCTATAATGTAGATCCGATGATGTCATCTTTACGTACATAAAAACAACAACAAATGTCGAAGTAGATCTACACGACTCTCCCATGCCCAAAATGAAATGCATAACTGCCGAGATTAATTTGACGAAGGGAAATGTTCGAGGAGAGCCAACTTAGCCCCTGTCACTCAAATGTCGGAACATCCCTCGGTTGTTTCCGGCTTCTGCCGTCTCCATAAACTATACCTTGGAGGTTAATCGTCGCAATAATACTACCGAAAACTGGGTAATGTTAATCCCCAGATATTTTGACCAAAGCACTTTGCGCATTCATACAAAAGAAACTGAACAATCCAACGCGCTTTGTGGCTTAAATCATATTTAAATAAATGGCTTATCTCTTTATTCGCCTGCAACTTGTCGCAAATTAAAAATAGTAGGCTCTGTGTGTAATTTAAGTTTAATATAGATCCGATGATGTCATTTTCTTACAAAAAAAACAACTACAAATTTTAAAGGATAAATGTGAGCTACATATAGATAACAAACTAAGTGTATTGATACAGCATGCAAAGTGTATTGATACAGCACGATCAGTAGTATTTCTGAAGCTGATGTATTGTTAACCTATCTTGTGTACATAATTCACCTGAATTATGTAATATGACGTTGTTGTGGCTGTCGCCATTTTCAAAATACACCATCATTTAAGCCAGATCTGATTTATTTTATGTTTTCACTCTCCAGGTAATCCCGGGTGTGTAACACCGAGATTAGTTTAACGAACGGAAATGGTTGAGGAAGGCGGTCTTGCATCACTCACATAGCATGTCTCGTGACGATTATGTGTTTATTCACTCGCGAAGGCTACGCCCCTTCGTTGAATAACCCATAATGATTCATCGTCTTGTGACATGCTATAAGTATTACATAAAGCAGGATGTGTGCACATGTCTGTTGACTTACAAACTCGAAGAAGCGAAGGTGCGATGCGAAGTTGCGAGGCGAAGAAACGAGGAAGGGAAGTTGCGATGCAAAGAAGCTTAGAAACAAAGAAGCGAAGTTGCGATGCGAAGAAGCGAAGTTGCGATGCAAAGAAGCGAAGTTGTGAAACAAAGAAGCGAGTGGCGATGTGAAGAAGCGAAGTTGCGATGCGAAGAAGCAAAGTTGCGATGCGAAGAAGCTAGAAGCGAAGTTGCGAGAGCGAAGTTGACATGCGACGAAGCGAAGTAGTGATGCCAAAAATCTAGAAGCGAAGTTGCGATGCGAGAAGCGAAATTGACTTGCTACGGTAAGACGTTTCTTACTGCGCATATCATTTTATCGCGGGAAGACTCGAATGGAAATTTACCTATTTATATGTTTTGATCATAGAATTTATCTGTCATAAAATGAAATGATGTCGACCTTGGGTATATCAGGGAAGTTCCCCAGTGGCTACGGAAATCGCGGGTTGTTATGACGAGATTTCCTACCGGTTTTCCACCACACACTGGCAATGCAAAGCCGTCATGTAAGTGAAATACCCTTGAGTAAGACGTTAAACACAAATCAAATAAATAAATTAGTATAAATAAAACTCACTATCTCTTGGTCGAACCCGTTTTTATATTATTAATAAGTAAGTCAATAAACTAAATTTATTTATCTGAATGGAATCATTTTTATTCTAATAAACCATGGACTGACTCTTCCTGCATTCATACGCTCTAAACTTTTTTCAAAAGGATCTGAAAATTATAGATTTACTTCTGATTTCTCAATTTTTGCCCTCACTATAATTCCGTCTGTTGGCGCAACAAACAAAAATATTGAACGGATCATGGGTAGGTAAAATACGTATTTTCAATTTTCAAATCGCAACTTCGCTTCTTTGCTTCTTCGCATCGCAATGTCGCTTCTTCGCATCGCAACATCGCATCTTTGCATCGCAACTTCGCTCCTTCGCATCTCAACTTCGCTTATTCGCATCGCAGCTTCGCTTCTTCCAGTATGTGAAACACAGGGACGCAATTTGGCCCTTCTCGGCCATCATCTTATACATTGTACATGGAATATACTTGCGTACAGCGTTAAACAAGCATATCAATAAATAAATCAAACCAATCAGTCACTGTGTCTTGGTAGAGTCGTAGCCCCCGGGGGGGAAGAGCGCAGGGGTGTAGTTACTGTTTGGCACTAAACTGTTCCCAGATAAACTTTATGATCAACATATTAATCAGTGAATACTGTCGAAGGCCCACCGCTCCCCGCCCGTCATCGACATTTGCAGGGTTCTTCTAACATATGAATTCAAACAGGACAATAAAAGAGCATCGTATCCGCATCGAAATTTCTCTTCTTCACATCGCATCTTCGCATCGCAACTTCGCTCCTTCGTTTCTTCCCATCGCAATTTCGCTTCTTCGAGTTTTTAAAACACAGAGACACAGTTTGGTCCTTCTCGGCATACATCAAAAAAAAATACAAAACATGCCGCTTCCCGAGTCCGCGTTCAGTGACAGCACCAAGTTCATTTGTATATAACGGCCAAACTCATTACCTTTGGTTATTGACCTTGTATGTAATCACTAGGCATTTTGAATAAGTTATTGAACTCCAAAGCGAGGCCACTGTCCCTTGACCTGATCAATCGACCTACGATGTCATTTCAACTTTTCACGGGACTTGATTCTCCAGTTGTGATAGGCCAATTGCACCTATTGTTATGAAAAAATAGTTCAATTTCATTTCCCTATTTTCTCGGCTGTTATCTACTCTATGTTGATTTGTATTGGTGCAGTATGCACCTGATGTGCTATATGATGTGATATATATTATACGTTTATCTTAATAGAATGCGAGTTTTGTCCCTAGCGCCAAATATGACGCTGATGGTCTTAAACTTGACCATTCAATACACAAAAGCCGTTAATCGAAGGGGACGGAAGTTACCGGAAATAGGCGATTTGGAACAAGAATGGGTAAGAAAGGCTGAGTTCGATTGGTACTCTCGAGTTAACTCGACACAGTCCAGTTCCAATCGAACTCCATAATTCGCAAGGGTTCTTATCCGTGTGACGTCAATTTTGACCTACGTCTGAGCTCGGGCTCAACCCGAGGGTGGGCGAGGGTTCAACTCCAGACAAGATGGCGTCTCAGAAAATGTTTGTCTGCGAAATTTGATTATATTTCTGTTTTAATCGTCTCATGCTGAAGTAATTGGATTGCAACTGTGCTATGAATTATACTAAATAATAAATATATAAAATATGTATAGTAAATAATAAACATAATATTACTATTCTGAATGTCCTAATTCATTTTAGGTCAGTGTCTGTCTTTCCAGATTTGGAATTTGGATAGTTCTTCGTTGAACTACGGTTTATTTGTTTGATTTGTGTTTTAATGCCATACTGTATGGCATTAAAACACATTACTTGTAATATTATATAAGTTATTCAGGGCTTTCCATGAACATTTCAAACGAGAGCTAAAAATCACTCAACTAAGTAATTCTAAGCTTTTGGATGAATTACCGGATTGATTTCTATTCTGACATCATAATACTACATTTGTATTTCAGCGAGAGCTTAAATAGCTCACGCAGATATTTGGGCAAGAGTGTACACGTGCATGAGAGTGATCCCTCTCGTCACATGGAAAGCTCAGTTATGAAAGGTTATTTTGCTCATATAATGGCTAAGTCTCCTCGAGGCAAGCAGAATCTCTTCCGCCGAAGTGGTGCCTCACTGGGATATCGGTAACGAACACACTCTGCATGATATCCCAATCACCCAGTCAAAAGCTGAGACCGGGCTAAGTTGGCCCACCAGTAATTGTTTTTAGTAACCCTTTATTCTGAGCACCAAGTAAGAAACAATCAACAAGAAACGGCCAATAACTTGCCTAGGGGTAATTGTCGTTGTGATGTACATCCATCCATCCGTCTGTTAGACTGGAGAACTGACCAACTTTGAATCCAAAAATTTAGAAATGTATTTAATGGGTTTGTTGTATTTGGATTATAATCAGAACCATATATATTTCTCAAGATGAACAAGCTGTTTTTAGTACATTCACATTTGGGTAAATTATGTTAGTCATCTTTTTTACCTAAATCTCAAAGCAAATCTAATTGGGATAAAACAACTAACCATTTGAGAATGGAATGGACCTTTTTGTGGTGCAAATGAATTTTTTTTTTGTTTTGCTTGGGTTTTACACGGTCCTTTAGGTTATTTCACTAGCATAAATGCGAGCGATTCCAATTGATGTAGGGAAGCACCCTAACATGTAAAACACAAGTACGGTATAAAAATGTAAACTACGAAATTAAAGGATTCTGTCATTTTATACTATTTCTTACTTGTGTTGTAAACATTATGACTTTTCTTACCGTCTGCCCTGAAAGTGTCAACCATGCCTTACATTAATCACATAGTACCATGTGCTGACATAATGAGATAACGATATAGAGCTTAATTACCCCATTCACCGATAGCACAATGCATAGGGCAAGTTGGCCTTCCTCAACCATTTCCTTTTGTGAAACTAATCTCGGAAATTATGCAGTTCATTTTGGGTACGGGAGGTAACTCTATATCTACTTCGACATTTGCTGTTGTTCTTGTGTAAATAGATGACATCATCAGCTGTACATTAAACTTAAACTACACACACAGACCACTATATTTTATTTGTAACAAGTTGTAGGCGAGTAAAATGGAAATCCCTACACCCTGCCTATCTCAACCCGCGTCACAGTGTCAGAGGTTGGAAAGCGATATGCCGCTAATACCGGTCTGTAAATATATGCATCTGATTTTTCTTTGATTTCATTTAGATATACTAGACTTAAAAATTAGTCTTTTACCTACCTCCAATCAAAAATAGTTGAATATCGATAGGAGAGAGTTGCTACAAAAATTAACTATGAAAATTTGCCTTAATAAAAAAAACCCTCTCTTACATTCGCCTTTAGGTGCCACCTAATTTCATATTAATGTTACTTATATCAGACGTCAAGTAACTAGCAGAATGCTACTCTTATTTAGGTATTAAGCTACATGGACTGAGAACAAGTTATGATGTGACGTAGCACACAGTAAACTCACAAGAGCACATTTTTAAATGATGCACGATGGGAAATGTATATTCTGCTAGCTTGAAACTCTCAAAACCGGAATTGTGAAACTGTCATAATAACGCCAAGTCGTCAACATAATTCGTCAACTGAAAATTGTTATGATACTTTTGTAAAATAAATATCGATAGAATTTGTGTATATTCCCGGTAAGACAGAAAAATGAGAAAAAATATACGTTGAATACATTTTTTTTTTAAATTTCTTCATTCACACGATTTTGACTTCTTCAAGTAGGCGTAGGCTATTCTTTTTTTTTACAAATGTGGACAGCAGCAAATGGGAGTTGTATACCTCTAGTTAATACGACTTCTGCTTGTAAATAATGATACTCCATTGAATCTCAACTTAAAACTGGACATCAGGATTACAGGATACATTGAACATAAAAACCAAGGAAAACTCAAAATCACATCTCTAGTATTCACTCTTTTAAAGTCATGAACATTTATTCAGCACCAACAAATGACACTTTTAATTTAAATACGACATTAAAAGGTGTTTGGACACCATATACATTTTAGTATCTTAACATATATTTAACATAAATTTGAGTGAAGGTTGTTCTCATCCTTAACATGTGATTTTAGACACCTTATGCAACACTTGATTGAAATATTTGTTAGATTACGTTTATATGCTGTACTTAAAGTTATTTCACTTATTCTCACTGCCAGCCTAAAGGGTGAAGGAAACCAGTCCAACCTCCATGCCACTGTCAACAATCAATGACACAGGATGCTGCAACAAATCAGCTCCCTTTACATGTAGCTCAGAGAGCACTGGGGCACGGCAAACTTCGGCCAACAAACCCGTCGGTTTAAATTTTAAAGATCTGATTTTAATTTACAAGAATCGGTTTTTTGTTATGTTTTGCTTTCTAAGTCAGGATTTTTGATAAACCTGATATTCATGGTAATAAAAGTGAGAAAACTTAAACCTTTAGTTATGGTGACTATGTTTTAAGTCACTTGCAATATACAGTTACACTTACACACATGTGTGCAATGTGGTTAATGTATGTATGTGGAACATATGCAACATTGATTAACCAGTAAACTGATCCAGTAATACATGTACATGTACAAATTATAATTTTGTAGGAAATTTAGGATATATTACATAAGAGTTAAATGATTTTAACATCTGATTCTATAAAATAACTAATCCATAATATCAATTAACAATTTTACTAAAAACACCAGATATTTCAATCACTGAAACATTATTATGTTTCTGTAAATTAAATACATGTTACTATGAGTTTTAGCATTTCACTAATGTTCTACTGAATATGAAATTCAATACATAGCAAGCACTCCACAACTAATAAAACTTATCCAAAACTGAATAAAACTTGATCATTCATCACATTCAAGATTGACATATCTAATCTTGGTTAGTAATAATCTTATTTCCTGCTAATTATTGTGATTGTGTGCATTATTCAACTTTATGGTAGCTTACACTTTGCCTTTCGTATGATGGTGTATCCCGTGTATTATGTGTCTGTCTGAGAGTTAAAAGGAATATTTTGTCTAATGTCATGTTCTCTGGGTGAAACAAAATTCCATATCCTCTTAAAAAATAAATCATAAATGGCAACAGCATTGGCGTGTTGATTGCACTCTGACTGGTCAGCAATTCCTTTCTATGTGATACTTTTTACATTCCTTTTTGAAAGGTTATACTTTTTTTCGAAAAGTCAGCCAAACCACAGCTCCTATCATAATTGACCCGTTGTTTCTTTTCTTTCAGTTTGTTTGTTTGATTGGGGTTTTACACCGTGCTTACAGTTATTTCACTCACATGACGACTTGCAGCTCAATGGATGAAGCGAACCACCCCCAACGCCACTAGCAACAAACAATGACAAGACATCCACAGAACATAACAGGACGCAACAACAGATCAGCGTTGTGTTGCCCCTTAACTCTGAGAGCACCAAGGCAACACCAAGGTCCCTCCAACCGTTGCTAGTTTTTTTCAACTGTATATCCTTGCTAAAGCGTCTTTAGCTTTCATTGTCTACTTATACAAGTAGCTTGGATACGATGAATTTTTTAAAAAATTAGTTAACAATGGAAAAGCAAATAAATTCATCAATTGATTCTATAAATATATTTTGTTTTGCATGTGTTGGGCGTCCAGTGAACAACACAAAATCACACCACTGCTGTTTATTGATTGCCAATTGTCGTATTTGTTTATACCAAGAGCTAGTTCTTTTTAAATGGATTCCAGTGTCATCCTTATGCAAATGGTTGGTTTTGTCTTGAGAAACTTCGTTTACTGGACAGTCTCTGTATTTATAGGTACATTTGACCTCAAGTAATCCTGTACCACAACATTTTCAACTCACTAAACCATCAGAACTTGACGCTAAAGTATTTGTTCCTGACCAATAATCAATCCATTAGAAGTAACTTTAAAATACAACTGTTAAATACAGCTGACGAGCCACTGGCTCGTTCCGCTTCCCATACAAAACTGCAGGTACTTGCAATCCACTATGTATGTCTTGTCCCATGATCTGCTTTATAATACTATTTCCTGGGTGGGTTATCACTTTGAACTGATAGAATTGAATGGAACTGAGAAGAACAAATACGACCTCTTCGGTGTTTGAACGAAGACTTATTATCTGCTTGACACCGTGTACGCTCTAACAGCCTGGCAATCAGAGGTACTCAGCTTTCCAACAAGAAAAGACAAAAAACTTCCAACCTTTTTATTTAAAACAAATATCCTTGCAAGGTCAGCCATGGTTGTTGGAGCATTATCATAATCATCAATATCACTTTCATCTGAGGGGCACTGAAGACCTTAAATTATATTCGTACTGTTTTGTGTGTTTTTTTTATATTTGTGGCACATACCTCACCGAGAAAATGAAGGAAAAAAAAGCAAAGAAATCTGCATTTTTTTTTTAAATTGATTTTGCCCCTATCGTCTATATAATATATAACACAGGTTATGCATCACTCGACCGCCACCACAACCAAAAGGATAATCGGAACCAATGTATATATTTTCATCACGACAGCGCCATTGCAACGTCCGGTGATCACGGATACAAACTACATATAATTTATGAGAAAAAATCACAGGTCTTAAAGATTAAATGGCTCATTCAATACTGATGATTCTCACACTTGCTGACTTGAAGACACCCTTTCGGAAGCCCATGGAGTTTGTTTTGACAAAATCGGAAGACGAACATGAATTCTCCACCTGGGGTCTCCGGACCCCAGAGGAAAAGGATATTCCCGTCGTATTACTCGCATTCACAGGCAGCCTTTCTCCACCTTGACTCACGGAGACAAAAAGAGACTTCGAACGACGGTGGATGGTTGGCTGGCTGTTGTTGTTGTGGTCTGCTGCTGCTGCTCATGGTCTCCATCTTCTCCATCTTTAGGCAGATCGTGGTGAGAGGTGAGTGGTCCGTGATGCATGATAAAAAAAGGACAGTGGTCTTCTGCTGCTTTTTTATAGACTCGTAGGATTGAAAAATGCGCGGTTTGAAGGGCGCGGACCACAAAGGAAACACCCAACATTTTCTGGTCGCTGATTTGACGACTTTTTTGCACAAAAGTGAACCCAGATTAAAATGAATGAGGGCAAACCGTGATGTCTGATTGGTCATTTGATCAGTGGGTGACTGCTGATTGGTCGGTGTTGTGGTCCATGGATGGCAATGGTGATCTTAAATGTCTCAACAGTTGTTTCTTTTTTCACTTACAGTGTATGACCATCCACAGAAAATACGTTGCACATGCAGCGATGCCTGATTTAGAGAGAAGTCAACATGCTCTTTCACATGGTAGTTTTAAAATCACATGACCATGGTGATGTTGGCCGGTACTTGTCGAGAATGAGGTAAATTGTTCTCAAACACTCACAATAATCCACGTTAAACAGTACAAATCTAGACTCAAACGCGAACACCTGCACTTCAAGGTGGAGACGTCACACCGATCAGGCTCCAAAACCCCAGCTGTGGTTATGACGTAAAATGAGATGTCGTCAGAATCGACTGTTTTGTATCATGTGTGTGTATTATGTAGGATCACTCAAGTGAATGGTGATCTAAAAAGATGTATGGATAAATATAGTGTAATAGTTTATTTTTAGTAGTCGTATTAAGATGACAGTATAAAACAGGTCAACAAGTGCGAAGAGCACCGGTAAAAAACATGTCAACGAGCCTATCAGCATAATTCGAAGCTGGTCAAAGGGTTAAAGACCAACAAGACACCCGATGAATCTGCCGCAGCCTTTTTTGAAAGATTGCTGGGGTGTCAATAACCACACACCATCCTTCCCATGGTACCAGTATACTATCACACAAGTATAGAGTTAACATGGGTGCATTTTTGTGCAAAAATCGGATTCAAAGTCAAGAACAGAGTTGACCAATCAGCGATCAGCATGTTTTATCTGAGGACAGCACTTGCTGCATAAAATCACTAGCCTAAGTCAGAATCTCTTCAACCTCCATCCTGCACTTGAGACCTCTCTACCTTGCTGACGAGCTACCATCCTGCTGACCAGCCTGACCACCTACCTGAACATGCCAAAATGAACCAGCAATACCACCATGCCTTTATCCTCGGGAAAGAGGAAGAAGACCAGCCTAGTGCGATCAGATAGCGAGCTCACGCCACCGCCACCTGCACCACCTGTGTTAGATGCACTATCATCTCCACCCATTAATGAGAGCATGCGGTCACGTCGAATAAAACTAACGGTCCATGCAGAGGGGGTGACGTTCACGGATATTACCAAGGAGAGGGATCTAAGCCACCCTATGACCATCACTCGAGACAAATGGGAAAAGCTCAAACAGGTAATGGGTGACTTTGAGTTAGCACGACTCATCCCCAGCACTCAACTCTATGAGGGTGAAGCGGACTTGAAGAACCAAGTGGCTGACATACGTCAAGATTTTGATCTGTAAGGCGATGTGGATGGATGATGCACACAGAAGGTGGTAAACTCTATCCTTCATATCTCGGCGTGACACTGGATGACGAAGCCTTTGAGATACTCAACTCTACCCGCCTCATCGAAGCTGTTTATAAATATCTTACCACATATCCATCCACCATGATGATGATGAATAGCGCTGAACCCCTGATGCAACCCCTAGACCACATTACTGGATGGCCTGTTATGAGACACTACTCAACCCGATTCTACTTGCCTCCGAAAGAAGTACTGCAGGCCAGCGTTCATACCTGCCTGACTATGGATGTGATGGACAGCCCTGGATTTATACCCTTCCTCCCTGATCCGCTGGAGCATCTCAACGAAAATCGTGTGATTCTTCGTTTCCCTGCCGTGACAGCCGAGATGACCTGACATTTCCAGCCATTGCTAATGCTACGCAGTCAAGAAGGACAGTTTCGAATTTGAACAAACATTCAGTGACTTTTTAGAGAGACAGAGATCTACACAGGAGGACGTTGCACCATCCACCTTTCAAGACATTTGAACACTTTCTAGGTTAAATAGCAGGACACCGTAAGTCATGGTCAGTTCATTTCTCTCTGTTACGCGATGTTCAATAAAAACAAAAAAAAATCTATTGTTTGTTGCCATGTGTCCTTAGTCTTAGTTGTGTAGTGACCTTAGTTTTCTTTAATTGCGTTTATCTAGGATTATGATCGTAGATCAGGCTTCATAGTCTTTAGTTGCGTTATCTATAGGTTATGGTCGTAGATTAGACTTCATAGTTTGTTTGTTGTTTTTTCAGTTTTTTTTAGTTTAGTCATCTTCCTATTGCGTTATCTATGAGGTATAATCGTAGGTCACACTTTATAGTCGTTTTCGACCCCGTGAACTATGATGTTAGATCGTAGATTAGATGTCATGGTATTAGTTGTAAGTTCACTTCGTATGATAGTTGATCGCTCGTAGATC
>JAUELC010331389.1:0-14124 GCA_031471745.1 Cryptochiton stelleri
CTTCGCTCTGAGAGCACCAGGGCAACACGAAGCTCCCACCAACCGCCCGCCTAATATAAAAGAAGAACGCAGGTAAGTCTATAGGCCTAATAATCATCATGCTTTCAAAAGGGCGCCTGCCAAACAACTTTTGATTGGCCTAAAATACCCCTAGTACCGTATATAGTTATTGGATGTAAAATTGATCTGGCGTTAACGGGTATCGAACTACGATTGGATGAACACACACATATAGCCTACAAGTATTGTCCATATTATTGCCCAAATACAGAGTTACACAAGTCATGATACACAATGTCAAAGTGTTCAGTGTATATAGCATTGTTTTCTTAATAGAATTAAAGTGTTAAAGATTCTTGAAGACATTCTTCTCTTCATGACTTGCCTACAAAATAGACATAATTGTTTTAGTAGGTCTGCATGCACACACTTATTAGACATCACTAAGGTAAAGTTGTACAATGCCCTTATTGTTGTATGTATTTCGCTGCCAGGATACCTTTTCGCAAGTTATCATGTAACGGTATACTGGGCATATTATAATAACATGTACCTGATACTTTGAGCCTCACGTTACAGAGACTACACGTTCTAATATTGTAGTACCCGTGGGGTACAATTGAGCCTAATCACTATAGCTGCTTAACGCTAGAATTAGGATCGAGTCTAATAAGTAGGCCTACAATTCAGTTTCTTCACTTTCAATAGTGTAACAGTGACCGTATGATCTCGGAGTAGATTATACCGGAGGACGGACATTCGCCCCAGCGGACATTTTTCCCATGGATATTTCCCCCACAGGACATTTTTCCAACTGGCCATTCCCCCACTGGACATTTTCCCCATGGACATTTCCCCCACTGGACATTTCCCCCATTGGACATATTGAACAATTAGGCACCAAATAGTCAGATTAAAGTTTTCTTTAAATGATTTGTTCATAACAATGTAAGAAATAGCGACAGTTTTTACAGAAACAAATAAATAACAGAATCACAGTCTTTATTTTTAAAAATGTTTTTTACAGTAATAAACATATAAGATTTGAAGGCTCTGAGAGCCTGTACAATACTCCTGTTGCCATCTCTTTTTGTCAATGAAAATGTTTTGCAGCTTCTGTCCTGTAGGTCTTGTGTTCAATAATTATGAGTTGTATGCAGGTTTTATACTTTTTATATGATTTAAAACAAATACAATAAAACAATAACTTAAGACCAAAGAGGGGCTTACATTTTTATAAAGCAAAACCATAGACATTTTTAAACACTGTGTGTCTTGTTATTCAAAACAATATTTAAATTAAAATAGAAAATGTCTGGTGCATGGGGAAAATGTCTGGTGGGGAAAATGTCCAGTGGGGGGAATGTCCTGAATTCATTATAGGGCTACCTGGTACTGTTGTGAATTAAGTCAGACTACTCCTGGCTTAAATAATCTAATTACCGTAAGGATAATTTGAGTTTAGCTCTTGTGCAATAGAGCCACTTGTATATATAGGCCATATTTAATATCTCGATCTAGTATAAAATACATCAAACTTGAATATTTCGGGGTTCCTTCGTAGCATGTTTTTAATGACTGTACGATTTAACTGGAGAGGATTAAATAGAGTGATGTGTTCTTTGGTAAAAGTGCTGTATAGCGGTTTAAATGCGCGTTATTGTTTTTAGCCTGTTCTTATTTATTTGGTTCAGTTCTCTGTCATGTTATGCAGAATACTCAATCTGTGTTAACTATGTCAATTGTTTTAGTGCCTACTTTAATATATCTTTATGAGTGTGAGGTCATGTGATAGGCCTATTGGTTGCTATCTGGGTGCGTGATAGGGAATTAAGCGTTGAGCAAATAAACAGTACGCCTTATTATTACGGACAGAAAATACAAAGCACACAGAGTTCACATCTGCGATTCGTATTTTGGAAACAGCCGGTGAGCAACAGCTTACGTCCAATCGGCCTCTTTGTAACTGCCGCTTTGTTTGTGAGATTTGCTGCGCCATCAAGGTAAACTGGTACTCGCTCAAACATATATGTATTATAATTCGAGACTTAAACACTATGTTTGGGCTCCTGTCCTTAACCTCGATTTGTGGATTTCACGGCGACTTGTGGTTAAACGACAGGATGACCTTGCTTTTTTCGTTTTGCTTACAAGCGAGCTCAGCGTCCACCATGCGACCGGAAGTTAGCTTGGTTGTCAAGTTGTGTGGAGTTTAACAAATCCCGACCTGAATGTGGGTCACATCGATCGGGTGTTTCAAAAACAGAGACCCGAGACCCACTCGAAAACACAGACTTAGCCTGGGTCTCTGCTTTCGTATATCCGGGCCTCTGTTTTCGCATTTCTGAGACTCTGTTTTCGTATACAAGTCTGGGTCTCTATTTTCGTATGTCTGCCATTGTCTGGGTCTCTATTTTCGTATAACTGGTCTCTGTTTTCGTATATACATAGGGTCTCTGTTTTCGTATAAAGGGTCTCTGTTTTCGTTTTGTTTGTTTGTTTGATTGGGGTTTTACGCCGTTATTTCACTCATATGACGGCGTGCCAGCCCAATGGGTGAAGGAAATCACCCCCGACGCCACTGGCAACAAACAAAGACAAGATACAAGACCACAGGACATAACAGGACACCACAAACAGATCGAAATAGTGTTGCCCCGTAGCTCTGAGAGCACCAGGGCAAAACGAAGCTCCCTCCAGCCGCCTGCCCAAGAGATTTGAAATTAATACTGAAGATATTTATTAGGATGGTAATACATGTAGTAGTTTGAGAAAATTATGCTATTTACTTAAGTATTTCAAAAGTTGAGATATCAGAACTAAACTATTTTGAACAGTGTGGATGAACACATATATTATTGGATGGATTACTCATGTCTGACAGAATGGCGTAGTGGTTAGCGCACTTGTCTGGTAACCCAAACATCACAGGATTGGGTCCCGCTAAAGGCATTTTTTATTTTTATCTTGTTTCGATGTAGTTTGTAGCGTTATGAGCCAATAAGCTTTGAACAATACATCAGAGAGATTTGAAATTAATACTGACAATTGTTATTATGAAGACAATATTAGTTAAAGAAAATTATGCCACTTACGTAAATAGTTTTAAAGTTTTGAAATCAAATCGAAACATATGGAACAGTGAACGAAACACATATCTCTATATTATCAAACAGATTAGCCGCCTCTGTCAGAAAGGCGTAGTGGTTAACGCACTCTGCTGTTAAACCGAACATTGCTGGGTTTATTTTGAGATGTGGAAACCGTATAAGCGGTTTCATTCCAGTTTAACATCGAGTCAATTTTAAAATTGAATTGAGTTTTGTGTCAGTTAGATGGTAGATCTGCTGGTAACTGACTCGTCACTCTAAGAGGGTCTCAGGTTTGATTCCTATGGGGGTCTCAGCCTGCAAATAGTTTCTAAATTAGAATCTGTCCTAACTAAGAGTGTTTTCCCAAAACAACAAAAAATACCACAGTTTTAAAATTGGCTAATAAAAGATTCTCTTACCTAATTAGATTTGCTTTTTTAAATAATAACCAAAATGGGTAATGGTTTTGAAGTTTTGGTACAAAGTGACTAGTGGGACACCAAAAAATTCTAGCTACGGCCCTGACGTGTTTACACCGTCTTATATTGCAGCTCTATAGAAAGGTCACACATGTCTAATTGGTCTCAAAACTAGCACTATGAATAATTGTAAGTAATGCCGTACAATATGCATAAAACATGAGAAGGAGAGACGGTGTTGTAAAGTTCAGTGAGCTGGACAAAATCATGTCAATGACATTAACTCTTAATCAATTACTTCCTTTATTCAAATTACAGACAAGTCACCTGAGGACAATATAACCCTATCACATGTCAAATTTTACAATAGTGTTACAATCAGATACATTTTGAAACAATCTGATATCTATTTGTTTGTACTTGTACGTTGGTGGAAAATATATGTTTGTGAAGGTAGATTGTTTATGTTAAGGATTCCATGTCTCCTTACAGCATGTATACATCCAAATTTATGTTAAAGACTTTTATATGTGAGTGGTATATCCAAGAATATCTTGAAAAATAAGCAGAAGATTTATTTTCATAATTTCCTGTTTCATCTATAAATAGGAATTCTAAATTTATGAGATGTACGTCCGACACTATTCCCATGTTAAAAATTGTACATGTGTTGAAGGTGGTTGTGTTAGAGCTGACAGGATGCTCCTGGTATATTTTTGAAATCAGAACGGATTAAAATATATCATGAATTGAACTGTATTTAAGGACAGTCACGTTCTTTCATTGTTAAAGGTGGGATAGTGAACTGTACCCACCACTAACTGCCCCAAAGAGGAAATACCTTAGGGACTGTAGGCTTCATTTCCACACCCAATCCAATCTCCAATTTCTGCGTGTACTCCACGCAGACCCTCCTTCTCAGTTCCACAGACAAGAGTTCTACCCAAAACCTGGGTGTTTCTGAGGATACAACTCTGCTAAAACAAATACACCTTGGTGGCTGAACTAGTGCTCTGCAATTGAAGTCACCTGTCACCCAGCTGAGACCAATTGAAATACTGTCAGAGAATCAGGCTGAAGGAATTCCCTTGTCACCAAACTCCACTGCTCTGAACTTCCATAGAACACCTGGTAGAATCAGCATTCATACGTACAGTGTAACTCAGATTCAAGAAGAGAAACAATAGCTTATAGTTTGTTACACTTTGTGTCATGGTACACACCTGTACATGTACTTCACGTCTGAGAATCTTTGGACATACTTAAGTAATAATGTCTGAAGTCAAATTCGAATGTGTTTGTGTTTTGTCTTATTTGCAAAAAAAAAAAAACTTCTCCGTATAAAATGGCATGCAAGGTAACAATATAGGCTCAAATGTAACAGTCCCCATTTGTTTACTTCTTTATTTTGCCATTACAGTTCCTTAAAACACCTGCCAGTATTGAAACTAGCACAGCTAAATAAAATCATTCTTTCAGACAAAAAAAGAAATAGTTTAGTACTCACAGCTTAAAGACTATTTATAGTAGGTCGTGATAGGTCTGGTGTGGGAACAGACTGGCGGAGTTCAAAGTTGACGCATTACGCCAATGAAAACCATATTGTGTGAATTGATATCATCAGGTATCACTACAACTGGGCTTTCTGTCCAGGTCAGATGAATGTGTTTTATTAAGTAAGAGAATAGAGAGAAGAGTTCACAGCCAGGAGTATCTAGTAAAAGTAAAATGTCAACACCTATTTGTAGGGGATTATTTGGAAGCAGCCATGGGCCATATGTTAAGCATGTTTCTGGACTTCATTCACACTGTGACATTACAGCTGTACTAGCAGCCAGTGCAGACATGTCAACCGATACATCTGCCCACTTAAATCACTTACTTATAAGCTCTTTTACTACATTTGTATTCCTCTTATATCACAAATAGGGTATACTGTAATATTTTAATTATTTCCCTCTAGTGTTAAAAAAAAAATCAAAATAATTTTGAAAATATCCATGATAAATAGTGGAACAACCCACACAAACCAAAATGCTTTCTCAGTGTTTATGCTCAGTTCCAAGATTTCAAACGGAGGTTGTGTATTTTGTATACATTTGGAAAAATATATTTCCATATTTTAATATATTCATGACACTGGCACAGGGAATAATGTATATATATATGTTTGATTGGGGTTTTACGCCGTACCTAAGGTTATTTTTATCATATGACGGCGTGCCAGTCGAATGGGTGAAGGAAACCACCCCTAACACCACTGGCAAAAAACAATGAAAGACAAGATGCAAGACAAGCACAGGGCATTATGGATGGTGCAATAAGACAAAGTGTGCAAATATACAATGTTAGACGACACAACAGATCAGCTTCCTGTTGCCCCTTATCTGCAATAGCACCAGGGCAACAAGAAGCTCCCTCCCACCGCCCGGGACTAATATATGTAATAGACAAGGCACACAGAGTTCCCCTGTTCCACCCACCGACGGCTGGTTATCGTGTAGTGAAAGGATCTGCGTAAAACAGATATAGTTCAATCTAAGAACAATAGTTAAGGAGAGTAGAACATGTGAGTGTGTATTTAGTGTAAGTAGATCTACTTGAAACAAACACAAACTGATGAGTAATCTTGTATCCTCTTCTGACATTTTCTCTTTCTGATACAGACCACCCATCAAAACCTTCTGGGTTGATTCCCAAAGGATCTGCTTGAATTAAAGCAGGCAGTCTCAAGGGGCCATTTCAGGTAGAGTATCAGAGATGGACTTGCCAAACATCAGAAAAAGTCAGCACTAGGATTACACCCACATGAGTTTACCTCTGAGACTAAGCCTTGCTTCCACTCGCCCAACATCACAATGGTATTAATTACTGGGTGTCTAGGAGGAAACCTATCTCTTTTCATTACCTCCTTGTATTTCTAACCCCATCTGGGTCACGTATAAAGCATTGGTGACCCAACACAGACAAGCATCAAGGGCTTGACCAAATTATATCTATATCTATGACGCACATGATATCATAGACATCTGTTTCAATAGAGTCTTCCTCACTTCCTCCTTGAGTAGGAATAAAACGACCTGGCACTACCTTTGTTTTGTTTCTGTATCATCTTGCTCATTGCCCTTTACAACAGTGTCTTATAATAGAGTTAGAGTCTTAAATTAAAGCAAGTAAACAATGTCTACAAACATATATACAATGTAAGCATTTGACACATCATCAATGTAAAAAAAGTTAAAGTTCAACTGTGTTCATTTGTTTTTACTTCATTTATTGTTTTTACCATCAAGACTTAGTTACTTTTGAACTGACAAGGGCTTGACATAACCTTTCACATCAATGATGTCAAAGATGACATTTCTAAACCAAAACTGTTCCATGTAAAAGTTAGATGTGACAAAATTCACCTGATGGAGGTGAAAAACACATGAAATCCTGATGATTACGTGATACCGGCACCAAAATGAAATTAGAAATCATTTAAAAAGCTGTTGTAAGAGCAGATGCTGTCGATAGAATTTGATAATGTGAGGTCCGGAATGGACAGATCTCAAGGAAAATGATCACGATTTAAATTCCGCATGCACATCTTCAGATGGTAACAATACAATCTACCAAATTTTAAGAGAAAACAAGAATTGGCTTGATTTTAAACTTTACATGGAGCTCGAGGGAAAACTATTTTTTGGTGCAGACTTTTCAAATGACTGGACCATTGCATTGATATGAAAGCTTGTGGTTTAATTAGTACCTTAGACATAGAGGAATTGTACAATTTCATAAATTCTTTTCATTGAATTCAAACCCTCATTTTATAATACTTTCTTTTATCAAATAATTTCCAGATGAACCGTATCAATCTTTTTGCATATATGTACCAGCATATCAAAGTTGTAAATGTCTTGGACATGTAGAACTCGGTCAATTCATCTGTATTGCAGATCAGTTTAATAGACACAGATTTACAATTTATTAATTTATTTTGACTGAATTGAAACGGAAATCCACCTCACAAAGTGTGAGTAAGCTTATATTGTAACTGGATCCCAGTAGTGAGACATTCTTATTGCTACCATTAGTGTGCGGGCTGAAATGAGGAGACTAAACAAGGAAACTTCTCTCACATGTTCTCAGGTGGTTTGTTTACACGGCAGGTTAGGGGCATGTTATCACATCATCCTGCTTCTAGAATAACACACAGACGCTCGTACAATAGGGTCAACATCAATAACTACAAGATGATGGCTGACCTAGACTTTGCCCAAGATCACCCTCTGGCCAACAGCTTTTCCTCTCACAACCTTTTTATTTTCAGTTTTTTTATTATTATTTGTGGATCTTGGCAGGCAGCTCTCATCTACCTAATATGATGCACACTTCAGACATGGATACTCCAATCTAGAGCTGTACTGATCCACACAGGTACTTATGCAGTTGAGTTGAGTGCACCTCTGAAAGTGATTTATGAAACAGCACACATGGGACATCACATTGGTACAAAGATTTTTGCACTTTCATCAAGATAAAAACAGTTGGCAGCATACTGCATGGGTCCATCACTTTAGTTCTGCCATTAGCATCTTTACATTTTCAATTGACAAAAAGCATTAAGACAAGTACATTTATGATAGCTGGAAAACTAAATCTGGAAAAGATTCCTGCTTTTTGATTTAGTGTCAAACTAATAAAGGGAAATGAAGCCTTTGGTGTAGGTCAGGGTTATTAATCTGTATGTGGAAACCCTTCCGTTGCTACATTGTAACATTCTAGAGCTGTCTGAAGTTGTCAAAAACGTGGTAATAAACAGAAGTCACTTCTAAGGGCTTGTTAAGTGTATTCTTTATGCATTGCCCTGATTTTCAAAATCTTGCAAAAAAAAAAAAAAAAAAATGAAGATTCTTTTCTTTAAGCTATATTTGACCACTCTATCAGACACTCTACCTACATTTTTTAATAATTTTATGTACTAATTATAAAAGGTTATTGTTTAACCCTCCTGTGTGCCCCTGTAAATGTAGCTAGTGTTCATCAAGGTTACACAAAAGTACATCTTACACACTGATTGCAGATTTATCGCCCACATTCTGTTACAGGAAGTCATGGTGGATGGGATCCAACTAATATTACAAGAAGCCTTTGAAAAAATATGAAGCATGATTTTGAAGGGATGAATGAACCAACATGTCTCCTGACCTTTTTATTATAAAACAGATACAGATTTATGCACGTAGGACATAGGCGATGTTTGTCTTAATAGTAAACAAAGAGATAGTAAACAAGAGGCCATTGAGTAAAGTGGGTCTTTCTGAGAGTGATCTCAAATATGGTCTTGATTGGGATAATTGAATGAATCTTTTTGTTCTACATACATAACACAAATAATATGAAAGGTAATGTTACAATAAACAGCTGTTACATCCTGTGCTTTCTGAGAAGAGAGAATAAGCCCTGGGCTGACCCCTTGTATTATAACTATGTAGGTAAAGGTCAAAACATAGGTAAAATCTGTCTCATCTCTCCTCATCAACATACAAGGTACATGTAGTCACTCAGGAAAATCAGGATCCACAATATCAATATGATATATAGAAAGCAATAAAGCATACCGAATACAAATGAAAACTCAAAACAATAAACGATACTTTGAACCATTAATTAGCCAATAAAGCAGAGTACAAGTGAAAAATCAAAACAAAAAGAAAACGATAACTCTGTTTGCACCATTAATTATTAGCAAAGTTTCATAGTACAATGCATGACTTATTAATCTCCTGAATTTTTTCTGCATTTTGGCTAGATAAGCCTTCATTACAATTTTTTTGTTGTATCTTGGATTACTGTGAAAACCACAGGACAAAATCATCAAAAGTATATTGATTAGTGTTTTATACCAGACTGGAGATTATATCACTTGCATGACAGCATGCAGATGTTAATGGTCAAGGAAACCACGCTGATCTTTCACTTATATGTATTTTTTTTCAGAGTAGCCAAACTGAAAGACAGACTCAAACTCATGTTTATTAGATTATGGTTTTACACCATACTTACATGTACGGTTATTTAACACATATAATGAGGTGCCAGCCAAATGGGCCAAAGAAACTACCCTCGACATCATTGGCCAACAAACAATGACAAGATAGGGATACAAGACAAGCACGGGACATAATACATGGTGCAGTTAGACAAAGTGTGCAAATTTACAGTGCTAGATTGGCTTTATGTTGACTGTTAGCTCTGAGAGCACCAGGCTAACAGGAAGCTCCCTTCAACCACCTGCCTCAAACACAAAAAACACACTGGTACAAACATATCTACTAAACTAGAACACTGGCTCTGTCGGGAAGGGCCCCCCCTGGTCTTGTCAAATAATAGGGGAAGTATTCCG
The DNA here is from genome assembly GCA_031471745.1 of Cryptochiton stelleri. NCBI lineage: Eukaryota > Metazoa > Mollusca > Polyplacophora > Chitonida > Mopaliidae > Cryptochiton > Cryptochiton stelleri. The sequence goes on from JAUELC010331389.1 coordinate 9,906, forward strand.
ACAGAGTTGGAAAAAAAAGTGTCACATTGTCAATTTAAATGGATGACATTCATGTATAACCCCATGAGCAACTTTAAATTTACCTGAGCAACAATGGACTTTGATATAGGATACAACAGGCAAAATTTCAAAGAAAACCATTGTTTATTCTAGGTTGGTGTTGATGTTAAGATCTACAAATATCTGCTGGTGGTCATTGTAGTATGTCCAAATCTGGATAATGGACGAAGCTTTATGATTTCTCAACCATACATGGTCTATATGCGAACCACTTTGATATGTGGGGGCTAATGTGCACTGATTAAACCCCATGACAGCAAATTTGAATACAATGCAAACAGTCTTTCAAAAGTTAGAGCATGGAATAGAAAAACAAACGAACGACCAATCAGATTGCAGTATGCAAATAAGTAACGGGCTGAACGAAATGAAAGTCGAGCTTGAGTAGTATATTCGTATGATGAACATTGACAGCATATTTGAATAAAATCCGATCACTCTTTCAAAAGTTAGAGCACGGAATAGGAATACGGACGGACGAGTAATAGCTGAATGTGATGAAAGTCAAACTTGATCGGCATATTCATATAATGAACATTGACAGCAAATTTTAAATACAATTTGACCACTCTTTCAAAAGTTAGAGCACGGAACAGAAATACAGACGGACTGACAGACGGACGGACAAGTTGATTACTATATGGCACCCGCATCTTTTCGATGCGGGGCCCTAATTACGCATTAGTGAGCATAGGACATCATTTATGGTTTAACATTAGATATGTCAAATTATGACAACAGTGAGTGATACAGGATATCATTTCGAAAAACTGCATGTTTCGAGAAACACCCGTGGTAGATAAAGACCGTATAGATGGCTTAAAATAAATTAGGACAGTTGAAAAAGGACTGTGTTCTTACAAAGTTAATGTTGGTTCTAATGACTCGGTGGTTGACCGATCTGACGGGACGGCTGTTTCGCTCAAGAAGCATCTGCGGGTTCTCGAAGCCACCTTTGTTCAACGCCCGCAGCAAGTCGATCTGCAACAAGAAGACGTCAATCTATATTGACATAAGCACATAACCCAATACACAAGAGCAACATCTTTTGTGAAGCTGAAGCGAAAGTAAATATCTAGGACTCCGCTAATGAACAGATATTTTTCTTAATTGCGGCAATATTTAATAAAATATGCGTAAGCACGTAAACAATCGTTTAAGAACAAAGGTACATCTCTACCTTGGTGGGAAGGCAATGCGATGTTGAAACCATTAGAGGATATAATATATGGCTCTCCGTAAAGATAATGATATAGATATATATAGAAGAGTAAACAGAACAACATTACCCACCGGAAGTTCGTGAGAAGCATCTTCCCGATCCCATACAATATAATGAAACGGGTCAAACGGGTTTGTTCATAACCGTATATGGAAACACTTGATCTTGTTGACCTTCGTGTGGTTACGTTAATATAGCACTCTAGTTGAAATGTCTTTGAAAGATGTAAACGAGCGTTTGTCTGTTAATTGTGTGTACTTCATGCTTTTCTCATAGAATCTACGTCTATTTTACAATACACCTACATCCATTATGTTAATGACAAAAAATAGAACAATTGTTCAGGAATGCTGATGTTACTCCCACATTTGTAATGTTAACATTAATCCATAAATGGAGTCGTGCTAAATGTTTGTGGAAATTAAGCTTTGCACACGAAGATTTTCCACGTTAACCGTTTTTATCAAAGCCAGGTTGTCTTTATAGTCAGACTTTAAAAAACTTAAATGAGTCGTTTCTTTCTCGATTACACTCAATATAAAGGGTTACGACTGGTTGAGTAGGTGTCAGTATATTGGTTGACCCGATGTCACTATTTTGGTTGACCAGTTGTCAGTGTATTGGTTGACCAGGTGTCAGAATATTTACTGGGCGAGGGATCAGCCGTGCTTGTTCGTTATCGATACCGAATGCATAGAGGTTAACCAACGAGAGCCCATGTATTACGATGAATATCACTCGAGTCTAATAATTTTGTAAAATCACCAGCCGGAGGCGAGTGATTTTCTGAATTAATAGACGAGAGTGATATTCGTCGTAATACACGGGCTCGAGTTGTATAATTCTTTTCACACACTACACATCTTTTTGGCACTTTTAGGGTGATTTTGTGTAAAAATCTAAATATTTGTCCATGGCTGGCAAGGATAAACATTGTTGTGCACGAGCAGCTGGCGACGTGACAGAACGATTGCTCCGGCACTGGAACGTCCTACTGCAACATATATCGCAGTGACGTCACAATGAAGATGACGTCGGAAATGTGATCATCTCTTTGTGACGTTTTTACTGTGTGATAATATCACTAGTTTATTATCCGTCAACCAAATTCGCCATGTTTTGATTGGTCAATTTGCCGGGTGGTACCAGACCGTACTACCCGGCAGTTGAAACAACTCACGAGTAATATAAAACAAACATGGCCGCCTTCGCTTCAAACTTTTTTTTGTAAGTTTAATAAAATTTACAGTGGCAATAGATTATTGGTTCTCACGAACATGGGTAAAAATATATCAGCTTCACGGTCGCTGCATTTTAATAACATTAAAATATCTGAAATGTCAGTTTTGGCAGCGCTTTTTGTGCAACGCCATCTTGCGTCACCCGGCTTAAATTCAAGGGTATTTCGCTTATATGCAGCTTAGCTTTACCCGTGCTTTGAAAGAAACCCGTGAGGGAAAGTTCAGACCTCGTAAAAACACCCTTTGATCTTCTAAGCCAACGATGTACTGTGCTTATATACTAAGTCCCTGGCCTTCTAATGTGTTTTGTATTTTTTCCCCTGTTTAAAGTAAAATAAGAAAAACATTCCAGATTTTGGACATCTGTCTTAATAAAGTGATATTCACTGTAGATACACATGCATTTACCTAGTCTGGGTAAAGGATGAAGGTAATAATTCTTAATGTTACATTCCTTAAATCAAAACTAAACGATTTAGATACTCTTAACAATTTTGACTTATCTGTACTATAAAAAGGCTTTGTGGAATCAACCCCCTGAAAGAAGAATAAACACTAACAAAAGATTTTAAAATGATATTTACACAGAATTGTTGCATGAACAACTAATATGGTGACAACAAGCATTCCTAAAAAAATGTTTTAACAGCATTTACTAAAAGATTACCTGTAAATAGTTCGTCGAACAGGCAGCAGACACATGTGGGGGTTGATCTGAGTAAATGGACTGTAAACTGGCAGACACAAACCGTGACGCCACGTACATTCGCGTTTGATACATTACTCGCAGTCTGCTTGGATAATGAGCATTTCATAAACTCATGGGTTTTCTTTAAAGGGGTAGAAAAACTTAAAAATAAAGTGAACCTGAATAGAGAGACCGCACATATAGCAGTTTCCAAAAATGCCGTCCTGAGTGTGTGGAAAGAGTTCATTATCTTGTTAGAGGCTAATTGGTACTTCAAAAGTATGGTGGATTTTTCAAGCCACATGCATGGTCTCCATAACATTAACTGTTTTTCAATAAATATTCACTAAAATCCTTATTATAATTCGTTGTCAGTGTAATATGTGATATGCTATTTTTGTGGCATACCACCAATATGGCATAATAAGTCCACCATACTGTTGAAGTACCAATTAGCCTCTAACAAGAAAATGGACGTTTTCCACGCGCTCATGGCAGCCTTTTTGGAAACTGTTGTTACAGTCTCCCTTCTCAACCTCACTTTATTTCTAGATATAATTTATGTATAGATCACAGTTTTGTAATTGTTTTTTCAAGAGAATGAAAGTTTGTTGACAATACTTGTTCTGCATTGTGAGATGATGTCATACTCTGGAAAGTTCTATATCACACTATATACTCAGACCAACCAGTTTTTACGAATCTTATTATTTGTGTTTTCTGTAAGGAATCCAATATGGACATGTAAGCTAGATTGGTCACTACTTGAACATAATTCAACAGTACATGTGCTCAGAAATAAATTAGGTCTTGTAAAGGACCAATCCCAGAGCAGTTGATCAGACTGTCGGCAAACTGACCTATATATAGTCAATTTGTAGGTCAGTGATGCAAAAGCCGATCATTTCCACTAACGAACATGGCTGCATCTGAAATAGATTAATCGACGAGGATGTTTAAAGGGCACAAATCTGGAGTCCCTTCACAGAAATTACAATGACTGTTTGG
>JAUELC010331498.1:0-14122 GCA_031471745.1 Cryptochiton stelleri
ATTAGTTTGCTTGGCTCCGTGTTTTGTGGATTATTATCAGCCTGGTGCATTGATTGGTTTGCTTTGTTCCTTGTTTTTTTTTATTATTATCAGCCTGGTTCATTGATTGGCTTGCTTTGTTCCGTGTTTCGTTGATTATTATCAGCCTGGTGCATTGATTAGTTTGCTTGGCTCCGTGTTTTGTGGATTATTATCAGCCTGGTGCATTGATTGGTTTGCTTTGTTCCTTGTTTTTTTTATTTATTATCAGCCTGGTTCATTGACTGGCTTGCTTTGTTCCGTGTTTCGTTGAATATTATCAGCCTGGTGCATTGAATAGTTTGCTTGGCTCCGTGTTTTGTGGATTATTATCAGCCTGGTGCATTGATTGGTTTGTTTTGTTCCTTGTTTTGTTAATTATTATCAGCCTGGTCCATTTATTGGTTTGCTTTTTTCCGTGTTTTGTGGATTATTATCAGCCTGGTCCATTGATTGGTTTGCTTTGTTCCTTGTTTTGTGGATTATTATCAGCCTGGTGCATTGATTGGTTTGCTTTGTTCCTTGTTTTGTTGATTATTATCAGCCTTGTCCATTGATTGGTTTGCTTTGTTCTGTGTTTTGTGGATTATTATCAGCCTGGTTCATTGATTCGTTTGCTTTGATCCTTGTTTTGTTGATTATTATCGGCCTGGTCCATTGATTGTTTTTTTTCTTCTTGTTTTGTGGATTATTATCAGCCTTATCGATTCATCGGTTTGCTTGGCTCCGTGTTTTTGTTGATTATTATCAGCCTGGGCGCTGGATTGGTTTGCTTTTTTCAGTGTTTTCTATATTATTATCAGCCTGGTTGATCGATTATAGTTTGCTCGGGTCCGTGTTTTGTTGATTATTATCAGCCTGGGCGATGGATTGGTTGGCTTTGCATCGTATTTTGTGGATTATAATCAGCTTTATCTATTGATTGGTTGGCTTTGCACCGTGTTTTGAGCCGTACTGAAGGTTTCACTTATATGACGGTATTACCTAATGCGTACTCCAAATGATCAAGCACATTTGGTTTTAGGCTTCACTGATGTACCCAAAGAAACCGCCTCCTGGTCGATTCGTTTATCATATACACCTTCCATCTACGGTTTTCCCACAATTCAAGAAACGCACATTTCTGCACAATATCATCACGGGTTTCAGATCTTTCTGACCGGGAGTGTCCGGCAACTAACCTTTATTGTATTATGCCCTTAGGAAAAAGTAGAGGGCCTAAAGATCTTATAAAACAAGTGTACTAACCATAGAAGGCTACTGGGATCAATTCCGTCCTCTATCGCTTAGCTTGTTAAAACATATATCCTCTCGCAGCATTATTTCGGACTTATATAGATCATTGCTAGACTGTATTTATTCATGTAGACATACTATTACTAGTACCTACAATCTACATACTGATTTATAACAAAGACTTCTTTCAGTTTTTCGCACGTTAAATTGTAAATATACCGTCCTTCAATAGACACCTGTAGATAAAGATCAGAATGTTAACTTCATTTTTCACAAAGCATGAACAGGAACTTCGATGTGCGCTCTCAAAGCACATTTCAACATATATTGAATGATTCTACGTAGGGTGTATATATATACATTCTTCACTGGGTTAGAATCCGGGAAGCATACTATCGTGAGCCTCTGTAGCTCAGTCGGTAATGTTGGTCCCGGGTTCGAACCCCGGGGAGGCAAGCATTTTTGTCTCTCTTCATTTATATTTATATTATATTATATCTTATTTTATGCGATTATATCTATTATATTTATTTTAAATTTACACATATTTACACTTATTTAATAAAGAGGCTTCACCAGCTCTTGATCTGAAACAACAATTTACGCAATCTTTTTCAGAATGGGATAATATTTCCCTGGTGTTACAATGAAGAAAATCTTACCCTGCGTTGTGCCGTATATATTGACCGAACTCTAAAAATGATTCGTTGGTATAGTATGACTAGTTATGACCTGGTCATGCTAAGAGATAACCTACAACTAATATTGAATTAAATTAATATTGTTAAGAATATAAATTATGATTTACCTGTTTGTGTATAACAAGCCCACATGCTATGTTTAACTCTAGTCTGCTACATGTCGGTACGTGTTAAATGATTACTGTACTGTAGACAACAAACAATATGATATATATTGTTATAGGATTAACTGAGGGGATTAACAATCTCAGTCTATGAAGTAATCTCTTATAACGTTTCTGAATTAGCTTTGATAACAGGTAACTAACGTTACTGTATGGTATCTATGTAATCAACTACGTATATATCTTTTATCAATGAGAAGAGGAAAAAATTGCTTTTCTCCACCGAGATATTTTTTAATAAATGAAGAGAGACAAATTTTGCTTGCCTCCTCCCGGAATCTAACCTTTGGGTTACAGGCCCAACACTCTACGGACTGAGCTACGGAGGCTCACGATAGAATGCTTCCCGAATTCTAACCCAGTGAAGACTGCATTTCTCTCTCTACATAAAGCACTGACACAGGGACGCTAAAGTAGCATCTTTTTTATCTAAATATTACTCACAATTGGTTCATGCTTGAGTAAATCCGAAAGCCGGGTTCTGGCATATATATGTATATTTTATATAGGGATTCATATATATGTAGGCCTATACCTAAACCTTTTTAGCTCAGTCGGTAGTGTTGGGCCTGTAACCCAAAGGTCCCGGATCGATTCCAGGTGGAGGCAGGCAAATTTTTCTCTCTTCATTTATAAAAAATATATATACGTAAATATATCTGTAATGAGATGGATGATGATGGACTCATATAAACAATGGTTGGGGTTGTACAACATGTCAACCCAATGGCTGATTGTTTTAATAAATACGTGTGTTGACAAGGATAACCTTGCAGAGTTTGTTCCATTCAAAGGGATAAAAAAACCTAACTGTCCGTTGACCATCCCGGTCACAAATCATTTATGACCCTACCCCAGGTCATAATACGAGCAAATATTATCTTCATGTAAATGCTGATCTTTCTGTTTGGGATGACCCTCACTTTGTTAAAACGAATACGGAGTTATGTCCCTGTCACATAAAAACTGTATGCAATTTGTTAGTTGTAGCGAAACTACGACGGCAAAACGTTTGACCGTCGTAGACTGTCACTCATGGAAGTAGGATACGGCCTTGTGAGGGTTTAATTGTCCCAGGCTAACACCAATAGGGCGAAACAACAATAACGCGAAAGCGCAAAGCGAAACCACGAGAGTGCGAGGTAGAAACAACGAAAGTGCAAAACGAAAACGCGAAAGTGCAAAACGAAAATGCGAAACTGCGAGGAAGAATCTACTTCGTACTTTCCTGTTTTCGCGCCTCGTACTTCCATTTTTTCCCGTTGCACGTTTGCATTCTCGTTGGCTCGATCTTTATTGTATCTGAAGGTCGAGAACGCCAAATGTGTCTCGTTATTACGCCCTTTTTGAAGCTTAAAAATGTATAAAACTCGAAACAACGAAAACACGAGATCACGAAATACACTTCGTGTTTTCGACCTTTTTTGGTAGGTCGAAAAGTCGAAAACGCAAAATTAATTTCGTTGGTTCGCCTTCCGGTTCGCGTCCACAATCTGAAGTAAACAGGTGAGAGCATTGTACTAAACTACTATTGATCTCACTATTTTCTTCTAGTATACTGCTTTCGTTCGGTTGGAAAACAGATTATTTTGTGCATTTATTTACACCCAACATGGCCGCATCAGGCTTCCTTAACGACTGGCTGTTTCGACGTTTATTTTAAACACACAAAACAATGAAGAAAAAAAACCGTACGTGGACACATCCGTATTATATGACTCACTGCCGTCGTGCTGGTGAAGACAGCTTCAATGTTGGAGAAAGTTCGGCAAAGCCTGGGGGAAACCACCCCGACTTCCCCTAAGTCTGTACAATTAACATCGGTCACCTATTTTTAGGTCAATGGCTTAATTGTCGTTTATCTGATTATTACCGTATAAATTGATGGTTATTAGCATAATGCGATGGGTTTATTAATTATATGAAAGATCGGATGCTTTGTTGTATAGTATGCCAGCGTAAAATGAAAAAAAAACAAACGATACTGCTCGTTAAAAAGTTTAATTACACAATTACTATAAATTGATACAGTTTCTGACCGAAATAAATATCATAGCCTTCAACAGAAGTGGTGAAGACTGCGAACATAGAGCGCGAACAAACAAAAGGGAGATAACTCAAGTGTCCATAACCGCCGAATGAATGATTTATCTCCCTTTTTTAGTAACACTGTTCGAAAAGATAATTCTGTCTGCCACAGCTGCACCGTTCGGGGTTTTTTCGAGGCTCTGGCAGAAAAGATTCCATCAATCTGATTATCGCGAGATCCTCGATGTACTACGTGATCAAGACGGATCTCTAAGGCCCTGTGGGGATATTTTGAAAGCGACTTACCTTAGGTGGTGATGTCATGTACTGCACACAAAAGACCCAGGATAGGGACTCGGCACGACGTAGCGATACATGGCATTGTGTGTAAAATACCTGTATACTGATTATTAACAGACAGTAAACTTCGTGTAAGATGTCATCACTACAGCTTTATGGTATATCAGACAGTCTTATCGTCTTTAATAACTGACATTTCAACGCTTATCTTGAAAATAGTTGATTTTCCAGTCTAATTTTCCCTATATGAACAATTGTCCCGTATATTGTCCCAGGATTATCTTAAAATCACTATCTAAGTTAATCGTTGATCCCAAAATCAGTCGAAAAAATGTCCCTGCAAAGCTTCAGAGATCCGTCTTGATCACGTAGTACATAGAGGATCTCGCGAGAATCAGATTTGAGATTCCATATATCTCCCAACCTTAAAAAAAAAAAGGAATACAAATTGTTATAAATAGTGACCGTTTCCCCGTCAATAAGCGGATTGCGAGTGGATATGGTTTTGGTAATTCCAGCCCTTTGAATTCGATTTGTATCCGTTTTTGTCTCAGCGGTGAATATTATAATTGCAAATGCGGTTCATTTCGCTTATCTTCATTTTTACACAGAGATGTCCGAATCGAAGCTCGTGTGTGTCTCGACGCCATCTTTCCTCTTTTTTTAGGGATAAGCTGGTTTCCGAAACTTCGCAAGCCAGTTTAAGACATCGGAAGCCAGCTTTGGAGGAACAAGACGGCTCGTACTAGCATTAGAGATGAAGTTTCGCAAAAGATGCGGTAAACGAATGACGTTTAGAATGTAAATAGTGCAACATGGAGTTTGACATTACTCATTCTAGACAATCATTAACATTGTATGGGCATTGCGACTATATTGGACATCCTAGACTGTATTGATTTGTTTGTTTGTTTGATTGGTGTTAAACGTCTTACTCAAGAGTATTTCACTTGTATGACCATGGACTATTCACTCCTTACTTTGTCTTACTTAATATGGTAGAAAAACGGGATGAAACCGCATAAAAACTACCCTCCGCTATTGCCGGAGTCACCTCGCGTGACTCCCTCATATACCTTTGGTCGACTGGGAGATTTGAAGGAGGATCAGCAACCACGACCAAGGGCCCTAGACTGTATTGGGCAACATAGATTATATTGGGCATTTTACACTATATTGGGTATTTTAAACTATATTGGGCATTTTAATATGTATTGGGCATATTGGACTATATTGTGCATTTTAGGCTATATTGGCCATTTTGGACTATATTGGGTATTTTAAACTATATTGGGTTCTTTAGACTTTATTTGGCATCTTAGATTATATTGGGTATCTTAGACTATATTGAGCACTGTAATCTATATTGGGCATTTTAATATGTATTGGGCATTTTGGACTATATTGTTCATTTTAGACTATATTGTTCATTTTAGACTATATTGGCCATTTTAGACTATATTGGGTATTTTAAACTAGATTGGGCATTTTAGACTTTATTGGGCATCTTAGATTATATTGGGCATCTTAGACTATATTGAGCATTGTAGTCTATATTGGGCATTTTAAATTGTATTGGGCATTTTGGACTATATTGGGCATTTTAGACTATATTGGGTATTTTAAACTATATTGGGCACTTTAGACTTTATTGGGCATCTTGGACTATATTGAGCATTGTAGTCTATATTGAGCATTTTAAATTGTATTGGGCATTTTGGACTATATTGGGCATTTTATACTATATTGGACATTTTAAACTATGTTGGGCATCTTAGACTATATTGGCCATCTTAGACTATATTGGGCATCTTGGACTATCTTGGGCAGTGTAGACATCACTGGCCATCTTAGACTATATTGGTAATTTTAGACTATATTAGGCATATCAAACTATGTTGGGCATCTTAGACTATATTGAGCATTTTGGACTATCTTGGGCAGGGTAGACTATATTGCGTATTTTAGACTATATTGTGCATTTTAGACTATATTGGGCACATTAAACTATATTGGGCATTTTAGACTATATTGACCATTTTAGATTATATTGGGCATATTACACTATATTGGGCACTTAAGACTTTATTGGGCATCTTAGATTAAAATGGGCATCTTATTCTATATTGGGCATCTTAATATGTATTGGGCATTTTAGACTATATTGTGCAGTTTAGATTATATTGGGCACCTTAGACTATATTGGGCATCTTGGACTATCTTGGGCAATGTAGACTATATTGGACATCGTAGACTATATTGGGGAATCTAGACTATATTGGGCATCTTAAAATATATTAAACATCTTTGACTAAAATGAGGACCTGAGGTTATATATAGCCTTAGATGCACATTATACTCTTAGATAGGCTTACCCAACTAAATATAGCCTCATATGCCCCTTATACTTTAAGATGTCTAATTAATAGCTGATGTCTTTTCGCCCGATTTAAGAGATTTATGGACAAATGCCACAGTTTTCTGATTTATTTTTTCATAATGTAAAATTAATCCTCTGAAGATTTTAAGAACTATACTTTGTGCGAAAATGAAAAGCAAATGTGAATTTCTGTAACGTTAATAACGATGCAATTATTAAGGAACTTCAATGAAAACATGAAACTTTTTTTATAACAAATATTTGTGCTTGCTCTTAGATAATCTAACACGGGGTTGATCGAAAGTAATCACTTAAAACTGGCTACAGTATAATTGGAAACGGGGTTTGACGCCTCGGGAGTCTAAACGGTATGGAATTGTTAATATATCGGGCGGAATTAACGCTGGTCTAACATTTTATCCCAAGAGAGGTGAACAAAAATTATGTCGTTTTATAAAGACTACAGAAATAAATGAAGTAAAACACGAACTTTATTCATAATTACCACACGTGATGTACTGTCACGCCCAATTAGAGATCAACTTGAGCGATGCAAATATTTGAAAAAGAAATCACTTGGTTTTGAATGGCTCCCCAGGGGAGATAACTCGTGCTATCGTCTTTCCCAGCACGTTGGACAAATAAGATGCGGACCAGGGCTGGTTACTATAAATGAAATCATTACGCAAAATACAATTTCTCTTTTATTAGAGACAGTTTAGGTTGTAACATTTTTAGCGGATTAAGAAGAAAATTGGGAGTGTAAATGTCGACATAATATCAAATTAGGGATTTATTTTTATGCAAAAAGTTTTAAGAGGGGAAAACAAAAATAAAAAAAAAAACCCATAGTCTTCTTCATCAAGTTGTTCACAAAACTGGTGTTTAAAATGATTCTTTGTTTTCCGCTCAATGTCTAAAAAAAGACGATACTATTTTGTAGGCTGGTTACGCCATGCTTTACTTAATTATTTCTTTTACAGAAAAACACCACAAATCAATCCAAATTCAAACGTAGCAAAAACTAATTGTGCAGAACATTTGAATATATATATATTTGTGTAATGTCCACTAATATTAATAACAGTAATTCTCCATTAACTGTCCATCATATAGTATTTTTTATTAAGGAGACATTCAGTGGAAAAATAAAAATCACACGATATTTTTATCGTAAGTTGTGTAAACAACTTGGGTTTATTATTTGGAAATGACTTTATTATTTTCCTCATTTAATAAATTACCATTCAACGCATATTAAAACTTAGGCCTACTGATGGTTACAGGTTTTAGGAATAACTCATACAATTAACACAATCGTGGGTTATACATTGAGCAAAGCGATGGCACTTAATTCAAAGCACCTATTTACCAGTGCATTTTGTAGAAAAAGATTGGAAGTTTGGTAGTCCCTACTTGGCAGAGAATTCGGGTCGCATTCTATCGAGAGCGTAATCGATAGTCTAAGCCCCGAATCGGCCATCCGGTCGAGTCATACGGAGTTTTCTATCTTTACATCATACCCGTACATCAGTTTGAGAAACTTCAACTATGAACGATCGAATTCAATCCCAAGTGAAGACACAATTTATAAATATTTATGCAATATATAGGCCTATATCCAAAGTATTTTTTGTTCGATTAGGTTTTTTCGCCGTTCAAAAGGTTGTTTAATTTATATGACGGCGTTTTAGCCAAACAAGTGAACGAAAAGATCATCGATGTCACTAACAGCAAACAACGATAAGGTACGATAAGTAACAACGATAAGTACAACACCAGCAAACTACAGGACGCAAAAAGATGGTGCAAATATACAACAAATTTGCTTTGTGCTGCCCCTTAGCTCAGGGAGCAGCAGAGAACAGCGAGCCCCGTCCAATCACGCTATATCCAGCATTGGAATAATATTCAACTTTACAAAGTCTATTGAATGGCGATTCTATATTGACATTATATAATAATATGTAAGTTATTTATTCGATGGAAGCTAAATGACATTGACATTAATAATTAATGAAACATATAATGCCTAATGATGCTAGCCAAAATGTCATAAGCCAGTGTGCCAATTATTTTCGAAAGTCAAATATCGGTGTAACCCTCCCCTGAGTAGCAGCACACCAGAGGTTTGGAACAAAAAAGGTGATAGACAAACTTTACTCTCGAAATATTATGTATGTCGTTCACAAAGTGGTTATCAACAGTTTTTTTGTTGTTGCAATTCTGGAATATATTTAACACTCTCTCAAAACAAATATTCGTTCAGAAAACTTGCAGGATGAGATTTGTACAGGAATCGAACCAAAGACCCTTTTATGTGACGGCGTGCTAGCCAAACGAGTGAACGAAAAGATCATCGATGTCACTAGCAGCAAACAACGATACGACACGATAAGTAACAACGATAAATACAACACCAGCAAACTACAGGGCGCAAAAAGATGGTGCAAATATACAACAAATCTGCTTCGTGCTGCCACTTAACTCAAAGAGCAGCAGAGAACAGCGAGCCCCGTCCAATCTCCCGCTATATCCAGTGTGAAGGTCTATGATTTACAGCATTGGAATAATATTCAACTTTACAAAGTCTATAGAATGGCGATTCTATATTGACATTATATGATAATATATAAGTTATATAGTCGATGGAAGATAAATGCCATTGACATTAATAATTAACGAAACATATAATGCGTAATGATGCTAACCAAAATAGGATATCTCAAAATAGACTGAAGACGTTTTTATATATATGTTATCGTGAACGATATTATTCTTGATTTAGAATATCGTAAACGGTATTATTCTTGATTTAGAATATCGTAAACGGTATTATTCTTGATTTAGGATATCGTAAACGATATGATTCTCGTTTTAGGATATCGTAAACGGTATTATTCTTGATATAGAATATCGTAAACGGTATTTATCGTAAACGATATTATTCTTGATTTAGGATATCGTAAGCGATGATATTCTTTATTTAGGATATCGTAAACGGTATTATTCTTGATTTAGATTATCATAAACGATATTATTCTTGATTAAGGATATCGTAAACGATGTTATGCTTTATTTAGGATTTCGTAAACGATATTATTGTTGATATAGGATATCGTAAATGATATTCTTGATTTAGGATATCATAAACGATATTATTCATTATTTAGAATATCGTAAACGGTATTATTCTTGATTTAGGATATCGTTTACGATATTATTCGTAACTTATGGTATCGTAAACGATATTATTCTCGATTTACGATAGCGTAAATGATGTTATTCTTAATTTAGAATATAAAGAAATACATCTTAAAGGATTCTCTAATCGAAAAAAAAGAGAAAAGCATGGTATTTGTGTTTCACATAACCAGGGGAGTAAAGAATGAAACAGACGGATCCATCGTTTGTTTAATTAGGGTTTATGTCGCACTTTAGGTTATTGCAACTTAATGACGTTGTGCCAGCCCAATGCATGAAGGAAACCAGCCTAATGTATGAGGAAACCAGCCTCCACGTCATAGACAACAAACAGTGACAATATACAACACAAATACAGGACGCAAAATATGCTGCAAAAAGACAGAGTGCCAATTTACAGTGTAAGACACCACAACACATCGGCTTCGCGCTGTCCTGTTGATGATAAAGCAACAGGGCACAGGAAGCTCCCCCCAACCACCCTCCAGACTGGTTCATTACTTTCAAGAATATGACCGAAAATTCTAACTCAAGAAGATTTAAAAGTAACAAAAATAATCATCACTAATTACTTGAGTTATGTAAAGTTTTCATAATACACTTTTCAACAATTCGTTTCAATACATATTATTAAATTACTATGAAAATGGCGCTACACTTATAAACAAGCACCATGTTACCATGGTAACAACGGCCCAAAAACCTTTTTTATAAGGGTATGTAGATTTCAACAACTGATATTTTGGATTGAATTCATCGGAGACAATAAACTGCAACACGAGTGATATCAAATGATTATCTTATACATTTTGATTTCGTAGTTCCTTCCCGTAAATTGATAAATGTTTGAGGAGGTTTTTAGGTAAAAATCTAGTGAAACTGAATTCAAAGGCATTTTCGGTATTTATAAGAACACCCAACGTACATGTAACTAGTTCTAGAAGATGTCATTTTCCAGAGTGTAGGGCGGGTGGTTAATGTGAGATTCCTGAGTTCTAGTGTTCTCTGAGCTGGTGTGGTCCTGTTTCCTCTACGATTTGAATTTTCCTATTCGTCATTCGTCTGCGAATAATTTTCATAACCAGTGGCGCGGCGTTAATCCGACTTCGCTAGCGCACTCCATGTGGGCTGTGTTAATCCGACTAGAGCCACACTTCATGCGACAAGACAGACAAGTGTTCACTCAGCTCAATAGAAAGGTGTACAACCAATAGACTTTCAAAATTTACAATAAAATCCTGTACGATAGAATAGTGTTCACTCAGCTCCGCTATTTTACTATAACTCTTTCTTGATTGAATGACTATATATGGATCTGAACACTAAACAAAAAAACAATGTAAAGACTTAAAGATAATAAAAAGGGCGCGATTGAAGGACCGCGAAATCCACATACAAGAAACGGCACTAATACCACAATTTCAAACAAATTGATTGAATCATTGGATCCCCAAACGTCACCATGACATCATCGATGACTAAACTTGAATTTTACCAACTAAAAGAAGCGGCCATTATCTTGTGCAAATGGGCTATGCGTGGAGAGTGAACAGAAAGAAATGATAAGCGCTGGTGGAGGTTTATGCACCGAAAATGACATCGACATAACATATTCAAATACCCACAACCATGTCACCTATGAGCCAAATCCAGTGTGGAAAGCTTCATGCAATCCTTAAGAAAACGAGCCAGAGATGATCCGATTCCAATGCCATCAATATATGGAGATAAACTTGTCAAACTCAGAAAGGGAGATTCGTTAAAACAAAGTACCAATGTTGCCAGAGATATATCTACATTTTCAAGGTTTAAGACAGCTGTATAAGCCAATGTCTATGTTTTATATATTTATGGATTTGTTAAAAATTATACTGAGTCATTCATATTTTTATATTAGTGTTACTATACAATATTATTTTATACATTTTATCTATGAAATAAATCTATGTGTCATTTGATATAACTTTTCCAAGCCCCAAGCGTGATATCAAAATAATCTAGTAATAGCCCAAGTAACATGTGGCTTCACACCTGACGGATTCCTGTGATGCATTCCTGTTTCGTCTACGAATAAATTTGGTCTACATTTACATTTTTATCAAATCGTAGACGAAACAGGAATAAACCTCTGAGCTAAGGAGCAACACGAAGCACACCTGTCAATTTGCACACTTTGTCTTATGACAACATTTTTGTTGAGGCCTGATTGTGCGTGTCTTGTACCTTGTCATTGTTCGTTTTCCAGTGATGTCGAGGGTGGTTTCCTACACTCATTGGAGTGGCTAGCCTCACATGAGCAAAATAAGTAAAAGGTGTACATCCCCAATCAAACAAACCAGTGTTCGACGAATAGAGATGGGGTTATATGCAAATGAGCATATACCATAGGCATCAGCGATTGTACAACACGTTTTATTCCTATTTATATGGCTTTATGGACGTCGGTACGTCACGACAGTTTATATATGTATCAAGGCTAACTCAACTCCTTTAACTGGCATTAGAAATTGGATGTGTATTAACACCGGCAAAACTATGGATTAACAACTTCTGAATTTATTAAGACGATATGTCGGTGTTGGTTCTCAAACTCGTTCTTAAGTCAATGAATGAATAAGCCAACACCCAACGTCGTTTTCATAAAGTCAGAAATTGTTAAATGAATAATTTCTTTCCCCTATAGACTATTCAATTTATTTGATTCATGATATTTTTTTCAGGATACCGGTAAAGCTACCGGTGTAGCTACTATAGCTGATGTTTCGCACACTTCCACAACTGCCTTACATTTTTGTAGAATACTTACCGTTAAAATCGATTCCACTTGTCTTATCTGAGAGTGATATCATCCCAAAATAATGGGAATACTTGACATCTTTAAAAAGTTTGAATTCAAAAACAACACCTGCAGAATCATTTTAGTAATAATGTCACCAAAATATACACATTATAGCCTCGTCTTCGTAAGGACATTCCGATAGCAGACAATCATACTTGGTAAATTATAGTTACATGGTCTCAAAATGTTCCATATATGGGCACAATATATTCGAATTGGTTCAGAATTAACTTTTGTGTTTTTAGCGTCTTGTCATCTTAGTTTTAATTAACAGCTCGTCCTGGTGACTTTCTTAAGGGGAGAAGTTTCTGGATAGAAATTTTCGTCTGCGGTCCCTTGGGTCAAAGTGAAAACTGAAGACAGGCTACTTTGGGAGAGAAATTGGGGATAATTGTAGAAAATTTAATTGTAAGCCCGGAGCAAATCGGTAATGGAATTTCCCTAAGTATAGTTGTGTTGTGGGCGAAAGTACAGGCTTCAGACAGACTCTTGTCGTGTTTTACCGTCAACGGCTTGTGCTAGTTAATAGAGCAATCTCATTTCCAGTAATCCAATTGAAAACAGAAAGTGGTTAAATAAGCTAGGGAAATTGGCAGAAGCGATTGAAGTGAATCAGTTATGGAGACGTTCTCCTTCGACTACAGATGTAAACAGGTCAATCCTTCCGGGACCGCTTCACTGTCAGAATTACAACTTTACAAGAATCTGTGGCCGGTTTCACAAAGCACTAAATTTAAAATCAAAACAATAAAGAAAGAAAACAACGACAACATAAATAGCTCATTTATAGTTAAATATTAAATATTTTGTTCTTTATAGTCTCATCATTGAGTGACATTTAGAAATATATTAACTAATAAATCAAAATACTATATATAGAATACAACTTCCAACAAAATAAATGAGCAGTTTGATATCGGTAGTCTTATGCCCTATTACTTTACATTATCGTGTGACTAAAACATCAAAGTTAAATATGTACTTCATATATTTAACGTAAGTGGAATCGGCTCTCGTGTCACATTTCTCAGCGCTACCTTAGCTTAAAGTAAATCTTAAAGTCACATACGCACCCCAAAACTTGGTATTTTTGCGTTGTTACAGAATGACATGACTTAGGCCTATACATATTTTTTTCTCGAGAAGTAAAAGTTAGAAGCTTTCTGTTAATTCCACCCCAGCTCTGTACGTTAAGTGAAAGTTTAATAATAACAAAAAAACTTTAAACTGAAAATTCTGTCAGACTATTTAA